>PVKM010039278.1:0-13815 GCA_004027735.1 Carollia perspicillata | reverse complement strand
TTGGTTAGAGCATTGTCCCCATATGCCAAGGTTGTGGGTTCAATACGTGGTCAGGGCACATACAAGGATCAACCAATGAATGCATAAAAAAAGTGGAACAACAACAATAGCAAAAAACATACCAAAACATTTGACCAGGGCATATTTTATTTTATTTTTTTAAATATTTTATTTATTTATTTTTAGAGAGACAGGGAGGGAAGGAGAAAGAGTGGGAGATAAACATCAATGTGTGGTTGCCTCTCACGTGTCCCTTATTGGGGACCGGGCCTGCAACCCAGGCATGTGCCCTGACTGGGAATCGAACCGGCGACCCTTTGCTTCACAGGCCTGTGCTCAATCCACTGAGCTACACCAGCCAGGGCTGACCAGGGCATATTTTAAAGAGACTGTCTAGAATGCATGTTTAAGGTGAGTTTATTGAAGTATGGCATCCATACAGAAAAACGCACAGTCGTAAATGTGAAGCTTGATGTGTTCTCTCAAAATGGAACACATGCCTGTAACCAGTACCCAGATCAAGAAATAGAGCATTTCAGCCTCGCAGGAGCAGCCTTTGTGCCCCGTTCTGTTCACTGTCTCACAAAGGGTAGCACTGTTCTGACCTTCTAGGAGGGTATCAGTTTTGCCAGTTTTTTTAACTTGATATAATGAGTCATACACTTTGTTTTCTCTACCTGGCTTCTTTCACTCAATATTAAATGTGTGAGCCTCACCACATTGATACGTGGTGTGATTGTGTGTTCATTCTCATCACTGAATATTCCATTGTGTGAATACACCACAAATTATTTGTCTATACTATTGCTGATATGCGTTTGGATGTTTTCCAGGTTGGGGCTATTATGAGTAGTGCTGTTATGAACAAGTCTTATGCTTTTTTTTTGATAAACACATGAGCACATTTCTGCTCAGTTTATACAAAGGATGGGAACTGCTGGGTCATGGGATATGCATATATTAACTTTAGAAGATACAGCCACTTTTCCAAAGTATTAATGACAGAAAGGTCAGTTGGCGTTTAGATCATAGACCTCAGTTCTCATGAGCATGAGAATCAGGTGTCTTGTTGTTGTTGACATCTTCTTTTTATTGTGGAAATAAATTTAATAAAGAGGATTCGGTGAAATGTTTCTAGTTAAAAGGACTTTTTAAAACTCCTCACCCATTTTATCTTTTCACTGTGCAGTAAAACATATTCACTTTTAGTATTTGATGGGAGTGGAAAAGAGTAATGGGCAAAGATGGGCACACGCTTGGCCATTCCTTGGAGGGATCTGCCCAGTGAGGAGAGAGTGCAGACTCCTTCTAGGGAGTCTCGAATTAAGAGTTCACATTTCTGGAATTCCTTGGCTCCTCCAGGGAACTGGTGTAAGGGAATGTGATAACCTGGAAATAGAATGCAGGACACCACCTACCCACCCGTTCCCTAACCCTGTTACTGTGAGTAAATCATCACGAGGACTAAAGAAGCTGATCTTTTGGGATTATTCATCATGTCCATGTTTCAGGAAAAACTTTTCCACTTTCATTTTCCAAGTCCTCTAGTAACCAAGAAACTTTACCCTGAAGTCAATAAAATGTCAGCTAAGTATATCATTTGGAATTCTTGGCTCAAATTAAAAACAAAAGGTCCTCAAATTCTGTATTCTATTCCTTTCACAGTTTCATATAACAATAGAAAGTCACTTAAAAAAATAAAACCTTTGTCTGGGATTCTTAATTACTCCTGACAGTGGTCATATGTATAAGATTATAACAGTGCATTATATCTTGCTTCAAATGAAATGGAAAGAAAAAACCCAAATCCTTTTTTTTTTTTTTTTTTTTGCCTACATGCAGGCATTAGGGTTCCTAGATTATCTGGAACAAAAAGGTGAGTTGAATAAACTTAACAGTTTTGCTAAAAGCAATGCCTGTTTTTAACTCCAGGCGTAGGTTCAGAGCTCAGCACTTGAAATTTTTACCTGTGATACATTTTCTAACTTTTGAGCCATAGTTTTTAAATCTGTAAAATTGGTTTCAGATCCCTGCCCTTCCTACCACATGGGGTTGCTGTGGGGATCAAATGTGACCATTTATGTGACATTATAAACTATGAAAGTACTAAACCTAAGCCTTTGAGAGCTGGGCTTAGCAGACCCTGTGTTTTAAGAAAGATGAGCACCGCCCATTGACCTAGAGCAACGATTTTCCACCTTTTTCCTCGAATGGCGCCCGAAGTAATTGCTAAAACTCTGTGGCACACCAAAAATATATATATTGAACATTTTGCCAATCTGACAAAAAAAATAGGTATAATTTTGATTCAGTCACACCGGATGGCTATTGTCTAGGCTGTTGTCATTTCTTTACTTGACAATCTAAGGGGAAAGACGTCAGTGCCCCTAACTAAATAGTCAGGTATTGCATGTTTTAAAAATTCTTGCTACGCACCAGCTGAAAATTGCTGCCCTAGAGTGTAGAGGAAACTCCCTCTGTACCTTGAGATCTTGTGCACACACAAAAGCCTGAACTTTTAACCTTACACCAGACGCCGCTGGCTGACCTGTTTAGTTATGAGTTACTTGTCTAGATTCTTCTGGTTTCTCACTAACACCCCTTCCCACAGGGGGAAAGGAGATGGGCAAAAACTTTTGCTTTGGTGAGAGCCCCAGCCTATTACAGGTCATCTTTCCCTTCCAGAGGAGGAGTTGCAGGGCTGCATACACTAGGCAGGCAGCGTCACTGCCGCTCATCTCTAGAACTTCTTTCTTGCTTTAAATTTTTCTTTTACCCACCCACATTTATTAGGCGTAGAGAATATAGAAACGCTTACAAGCCATAAGAAGATGCACATGAGAGTTTCAGCAATCATTGTTTGCCATTGTTAGGGTAATAGATGAGTAAACAGGGACTGGAACAGCCACACAAACACTGCCCCGCCGCCACGTGTTCCTTATTACTGCTGAGAAATTCATCGTTCTTTTAACCTCAGAACATCACCGCCAGAAATGAAATCAGGAATTAACCACATTCATTAGTGATCTGGAGACGCTACAGGAATTAGGTTAATTTTTAATAGAAGTGTTTTCTTGGTACTGAGGAGGTTTTAAAAATCAGATTCTATAACAATATAGAATGTGGTCTGGGAATGTGCGTGGCAGTGATATTGACCCAGCCTCTAAAAGCATTATTAGGTGTTTCCCAGAAAACTGGGAACTTAGTGTTGTGGGAATGGAAGTGTACAGGTTCATAATCCCTTTCCTGAAATAAGATTCGTTTTAGGATTCAGAATGCCTCTCAATGATAAAACACCCCCAGTAAGATCTGGAGCAGAACCCTATAATCAAACGCATTAATACGTCTGCATCAAAGTGCTCACACTAAATGGTTTAATGAAGACTATAAATACACATCCGTTGAAGTTAGGATTTACTGCCAAATAAGTTCAGGTTCTGTCATATTTTACTAACAAATGTGCCACGCGAAGCTTTTGATTTTCAGTGTCTGCTGAATTTGGGAATTCACAGAAGGGATTGTTGGTCTGCTTTCTGTCTGGGTATTCGCTCCTGACCGGAGTGCTTTTTGTATGGGCAGGTAGCAAAATCTTGTGAGACAACAGAATCAGGAGCACCGTCGGTGGAGTCGCACTGCCTGGGTTCCAATTTTAGCCCTGCCAAGTGACTTTGGGTAAATTATTTAACTTTCCAGGGTCTTATTTTTTCATTTGTGGAGCTGCAGTAATTTTCTTACAAAGATTAAATAACGTTTGCATGCAAAGCACGATGTAAGTATTGCATTAGGCACTCAATAAATATGCATCAATTTCTTCCTCTCTCTAATAGAGATAGTAGCAATGCCTGCCACAAACATGGTTTATGAAACTTAAGTAAGTAAATAGGTATAACATGCTTAGACTAGTGCCTGCCCCATCATCAGCATTCAGTAAATAGTAGCCAATATCACGGTTATTTTCACTACTACTAAAAGTTTGTACCTTCCCTATCAGAGTCATTTTTAGGAGAGAGAGAAAATAAATATCTGTTGAGTGAATGAGTGGAGCATTAGAAAATTATAATTCATAATTAGAATTTTCTAGACTATAATTCCACCCTATCCCATTTTAATTCTTTCCAAGGTTGTTTGCTTCCTGCCTCCCCAACCCACCCCCTAGCACCTTGATCTTCCTCCATTTGCACCATACTTGATGAACTTGGCACTTGTCTTCCTCATCCCAACCATGCAGGTGTGTGAGGCTGTCTGGGAAGCTGTCCCAGATGCTGACAAACCCTTGGCAGGAAGATAGAAAGGCAAAGGGGAAATTTTGGCTGATGTCTCCAGGTCTGACTCCTTACTCATCTAGAGAGTTCCAGAGATATTTTTAAAGTTTTAGGATAAATGATGAGGCTGCTGCTGCTTTTTTTGTGTGTGCCTCTACCAGATACATATCTTGGATTCTCTTTTTTTTTTCTTTTGTTGTATGTTAAATCTCTTGTGATTGCTTAGTAATGACAGGTTTTGATAAAGCCCTAAGTCTACATTTTAAATGCAGGCGATGTTCGGAGGAGTGGAGACCAGCTAGCTAGTGGAAGAATGCGTGCTTGTGTGTCACGGTGTGGACTAATGTCTGGGCACGGCGGCCATATTTCCTGGCGTGTGAGCGCCGGGTCTTCTCGAAGGCCATGCGTAGTTGGCGAGCCCTGTTCCGTTCCTCTCCTGAGGGGGTGCGTAGATAGCGAAGGTGATGGATAACATTGGGTAGGTACTGGCTGGACGGGGACACGAGACTATGGAAAGACTCTTTTTGAAAGAGCTTTATTACATTGGATGTTAGTGTCTGTAAACAATTACAGCATTCAGGGAGTTCAGGATTTAAATGAGAAACACAACTTTGTCAGATTATACCGGTCGGATAAAATGGCATGGGCTCCGGAAATCTATAATTAAATGTATTTTTGAAAATGAAAAATATAGTATAACATCTGGTTTATTTCACTACAGAGGAGCCTGGGTATTGCTTATGTAAGTGTGATTGACTTTGGCTGATATTTAGATTTCTCTGGGAAAAAAATAACTATTTCAGTTAAATTTTTTGTGCTTGACTGTGTTTATGGTGTAAACAAATTATTCACACACACTCGTATAGAAATTGGCTGTGTTATTTAGAAAATCTAATGGGCGTTCATTTTCTTTTTGTTACAGCGAATATTCAACTCCTTTGTTTACACTGAGAAAATCTCAAATGGAGAAAGTGAAGTGCAGCAGGTAAGAGGTTATTTAGTACTTGACACTCTGTCTTGGCTTTTGGATGTGGCTTCATTACTCTTTCCACACAATCTCCATGTGGGGTTTCCTGTTCTCTGAGTATGAATTCACAGACACCCTAAACATAATGGCAACAGCCTCACACCTCAGGGTCTTGCCGGCAGTTGAAATAATAGTTATATGGATGGTTCCCTATTAGGTCGGAAATATAATTGAATTCCCTTTTGTTGTTTTGGGAATTCCTAAACTACTCATATTTTAAAATATTAGGAACTTATTTCATCTTAGATAGGGAAAAGTGCCCAGGTTTCAGAATCAGACAAACTGCAGGTCAAACTCTGGTTCGCCTACTTACTTCGTGACCCCCAGTGAGCAGCTGGGCCTTTCTGACCTGCAGGTTCCCAGTCTCACATGAAAGGAACAGCATATCTGCCCTATGAGATTCTGAGAATTAAATGAAGTGATGTCACATTGAGCGTAAATGAAATCCTTATGTGCAAGGCTTGGCCGTAGGAGCAGCTCAGTAGGTACTGGCTTCTTTTGTTTTTTTCATTTCTCTTTCCTCTTCTTGTATTCTTCCTTTGCTTCTTTCCTTCTGTCTTCTTTCAATGCCCTGTAAGGTCAAAAAGTTCTGAGGACAGATTCTATTCGCTTTATTTATAGCCGGCTTCAAATGGACTGCTTCCCAAATTAAAACATAGTGTCAGCGAACTTGGTCATAAATAATTGATCTGCACTTGAAAAGAAGGGTGGTAAAGAGGATTCTGGGTTTTAATTTCAGCTAATCCACCCACTTCATTACACGATGTGGCCGTCAGCTGGTAATATGATGCCGGGTTGGAAATTTAAGTAATAAACAGCACCAGGCTAAAAACCAGAGTGTAGCAGAGTACTTCCACAGAGTAAGGAGATCACTATAGGAAAATACATAATAATTTAAACTCTCTGAGATGCTGCCTTTGTTTTATTCATGGAGAACAGCTTGACTCGATCTGAACTTCGGAAGTGCATACAAGACGCAAAAGCTTTGCAAGTGTCATTAGAGTGAAGTTATATATAGGCCAGTTATTTACAATAAATTCCTGAAGGTTAGTCTTGAAGTTCAGCATTTCCTGTTTATAGACATTAAAATTTTTTTCAGATTAAATTTATAGGATGTAAGCAGCCATATATGTATATTTTCTTAGCTTTAGATATTTAGAAAAAACGAATGACCTGAAATTATAATGAATATGAAATGATTTGCTGTCTTCCTAATTCCTGTGTTATTTTTATTCCAGCAAACTGGAAAGCATTTCAGGATCACGATATTTAAAAGGGCTTTACAGGGGGAGGGTTTCGGCACAAAGCATGTTTAAGGAAACTTTTGGGGAGACCAACAGCCGCTCGATAACATTGTTAGAGAAACTGATCCAGGGATATCAGTTTTGCGTCTTTCTCTTGAGTAACAGATACAAGTTCTTCCTTCAGCTGTTTTCAAGTGTGCAAGTTGTTTTGTTTTCTTGTACCGATGTCATTGCTTTATTTAACTGTGAACAGGGTTGGAAGTGTTCAGTGATGATCTTTTTGAAATTATAGCAGCTGATTGAACACTTATGGAACACTGGTGCTAGGCAATTTCAATTTATTATCACATTGATTTTCCTGAATTAGGAAATATGTTATCCTTATTACAGATGAGGAAACTGAAACTCCAAAAGACAAGTTACCTGTAGCCTCAGGACTGTTAAGTAAGCTAGTTTTCAAAATAAATGTGCCACAGGGTTACCTGTATTTTTATTTTAACAGAATTTATTTTTTAAAAAATATTTTATTTCTTTATTTTAAGAGAGAGGGGAAGGGAAGGAGAAAGAGAGAGAGAGGGAGAGAAACATCACTGTGTGGTTGCCTCTCACATGGCCCCCACTGGGGGCCTGGCCCGCAACCCAGGCGTGTGCCCTGACTGGGAATTGAACCAGCTACCCATTCCCTCAGGCTGGCACTCAGTCCTCTGAGCCACACCAGCCAGGGCTTAACAGAATTTATTTTAACAATTTGTGTTTTCATCCAAAATAGGAATCTCTTCTAACTCTTACTTTTGTCTGACTAATTCAAATGAAGGAGAGTTGCCCACATACTCAGTTCTGTGCCTCCTCTCCCTGACCGTCCACAGAGTCCTCTCTGATGCTGGCCCGGAGCGTACCTCTGTCTCAGTCTCTCCAGTGTGTCCTCTGAAAGAGCCCTGAACAAATGGACCTTGGGCCTCTTTTGCGTCCAGTACTTGGAGATAATTATATCACTATCATTATCATTTAGTCCAAATCTGAAAGTACTCAGGGGCTCCTCATAGACACAGAGAGGGACTGGTGATTATCAGAGGGGAGGGATGTTAGGATGATGGGCATAAGAGGTGAAGGGATTAAGAAATAGAAGTCGGTAGTTACAAACTAGTCACAGAGGTGTTAAGTAAAACATAGGGAATATAGTCAATAATGTTGTGATAACTATGTGTGATGCCTACTGGATATATCAAGGGGAAATACTATGTAAAGTACCAATATATGATACTGGATATATTGAGGGGAATGCTATGTAAAGTATCAGTATATGATTGTCTAGCCACTAATCTGTACACCTGAAACCAATACAAAATGAAATTGGAAGGAAGAAAAAAAGAAAGAAAATCCTGAGGTCCTAAATTTCTTCTTCTTTGACATGACTTTCATTTCCTTTCAGTTCTGTGGTCACTGAAACAATTAACAATAATAAAAGCTTATATTTGCATATGTACTGAACACTCAACTATCACGTCACTGCAATACTCCTGTGGGTCGAATTGGACAGGAGTTACTCCCATTTTGTAGTGAGGAAACAGAAACTCCTAATATCTTGCTTGACTTGACTAATACCTGCCCAGGAACGCTGGACCCTGAGATGCTGGATAGTACTGTGATGAAATCTGCAGGGAAGTGCTTATCTCTTGTGCTCATTATTGTCTAAGAGGCCCCTCCTCACAGCCACTCACCCTTGCATACCTCTTACCTCCTCTGAATTTCAGAGTGACTCTGTAAGGTAGGTGGAGTAACTGTTTTTAATTTGGAAAGGTCAAGGGGTCCTAGCTAATATGTAATTGAGCTGGCTTTTTTAAAACTGTAAGTTTTTTAAAAATGCGTGAAGAGTATATAAAATGTGTACATGGAGAGTAAAGACATTAAAATGAGTATCTCAACCTGATCCCATCTAAAGAAATGCAGCATGACCATGAGTAGAAAGGCCTGTGTGACCCTCCCAGAGGGCATCTCCCTCCTTCCTTAAAATAATTATACAGTTTGACTATTTTTATTCCTTATATCCTTACATAAATTTTAAGTGTATTGTTTATATTCACGTATCTTACTACTTTCTCACTCAGCGTTATGTTCCTTACAGTCACCTATGTTGAGATCTGTAAGGTGTATTTGTTTTCAATTCTTTATGCTGTTTCATTAAATGCAGTGTATGCATACATTTTTTATTGATGATATTTGGCTATTTTAGTGTTTTAATTTTTTTAAAACTTTTGTTCCTGTCTTCTGGTGCATAGTTTAAATGGAGTAATTCTTTTAATTGAAGGAACATTTTGATCCCTGGCCTCTGTCAATTAAGTGGTGGTAGTGGTGGGGGTGGGTGTGTCTGCCCTCGGTGGGGAGAAGGACTTCAGCTCAGAGGGAGAGCCCCCTCGGGAATAGAATTGCTGGATGCTGCCGCACTGGCAGTGGTTGTCACGGGTTGCCTTCCTCTAGACAGTGTGTTAGAAGTGTGCTGGTCCGTATCCTCCTCAATACTTGATATTACTGATTTGTAATCTTTATCAATTTGGGGTGCTTGAAATGGCATCTAATGAGTTTCATTTGTTTTACTCAGATTACTAATGAGGTTGGAATGACTGTTTGCATATTTATGATACATTTTTATGTATTTCCTCTCCTGTCACATGTCTACTAATGTCTTTGGTCCATTTTTTAAATTGGGTTGCTTGTTCACTTTAGAGTTAAAAAATTCTATACATATTCTGCATCAGTGCTGTCCAGGAGCATTTTCTGAGGTGATTAGTTCCATATCGGTGCTGACTGGGCAGCCACTCTCCACGTGTGCCTTCTGAGCAGCCGATATGTAGGTAGAGCTACGGAGTAGTTCAGTTTTAAATTGTGTTTAATTTTCAGCCACACATGGCCAGTGGTTATCATATAAGATTCCCTGGTAGATCTGTTTAATAAATATATTCTCTCAATTTGTGCTTTTCTTTTCACTTTCCTTATAATACCTTTTAAAAGAATACATATTTAACTTTCATAGGTTTTAAAATCAGTCTTTTCCTTTTTGTTTTCTGCTTTTTATGTTTTGTTAAAGAAGTTCTTTTGTACTCTGAAGATATAAAGGTGTTCTCTTCCCTCGTCTTCTAAAACTTTTGCCTTTCTCATTGAAGGCTTTTATCCACTTGAAATTGATTTTGGCGTTGGATGTGAAGTAGGTATCTAATTCTCGTTTTTCCCCCATCTGTATTTCCAAATGTTCTAGCACTGTCTTTGAACAATTTATCTCTTCCCTGACTTGTTTTCGGTGTGTTTCTGTCACTAGTTTGAGTTTCCACACATGTGTGAGTTTGATTTGGTTCTGTTGGTGAATTTTCTCATTGTGCTGGTGCCATGTGTCTGGTAGGGCGACCCACCCCTTCACTCATTGTTCTTGAGAGTGTCTGTGGCTCTTTGTTCTTACGTAAGAATTTTTGGCCACTTGCTCTTACGTATGAATTTTGGAGTGTTTGTCTAATTATGAAAAAAATCCTATTGGGATTTTAATTGGCATTATAATGAATGCATAGATCAATTTGAAGGTAATATCTTTACTAACATGTATAACTCTCCATGTACTTAGTAATCCTACTATGCTATGTCTTTCAGCTTGGTTTTGCAATATGTTCACACAAGACCTGAAAAATCCATGCATGTGGGATTTATTTCTAGATATTCCGGTTTATATTATAAACAATAGCTTTAAAAATTATTATTTTCTAATTGTTGCTATTTATGTTTTATGTATTTTACATGTAGTCATCTTCTTAAACTAAATAAGTTAAGAATAAGTTCTAAATAATTTACCTGTAGATTCCTTTGGATTTTCTGTGTACATAGTCATATAATCACATAAGACAATTTTGATTCTCTGTCTAATTTTCATACCTTTTACTGCTTTTCTGTGTCTCGCTATACTGACCTCCAGAAAAGTATTGCATAAGTACGGTGACAGTGGCCACAAAACGATACCTATTATGTTTATTATTTAGTTTTAGGTATATTTTAGTTTTGATTGTCATTGCTTTGCTCTGTTTTTTAGAAGTATATTTTAAAATTTCCAAATACCTGTACAGTCTTTCCAGGTAAGCTGCTGTCCTCTCTATACTCCCCCATCATACTGAGCTCTTTGGGTTACAGGTCTTTGCACAATCTTCTATTGGATTGGCTGAAAAGTTTGTTTGTTTTTTTCCGTACGATGACTCTAGTAGCACTTAGTTGTTTTGAACTTCATTGGAAACAATTTTGTTAGGCGGTATTGTGACAGCTGTCATATCAGTGTGCATTTAAAAAATCATCAAAATTGGTAAATTTTGGTGTAGCCATTTTAATATAGAAGATGGAAGAAAATTTGTAACATTTTTGGCATATTATGCTTTATTATTTCAAGAAAGGTAAAAACACAACTGAAACTCATAAAAGGATTTATGTAGAATATGGAGAAGGTGCTGTGGATGATCAAACATGCCAAAAGTGGTTTGCGAAGTTTTGTGCTGGAGAGTTCTCCCTGGATGATGCTCTACAGTTAGGTAGACCAGTCGGAGTTGATAGTGACCAAATGGAGACTTGCATTGAGAACCATCAACGTTATACCGCATGGAAGACAGCATACTCCAAATATCCAAATCAATAAAGTTATTGGTGGAAGTGAAAAATGTGTCTTTTATTTTATAGAAAAAAATAAATGAGTTTTTTGGCCAACCCAATATCAGATTTTTCCACCCTGGCCAAACCCTGAACTCCGTCTCTATTCCTGGTGCCCTGTGCTGTCATCCAAGTGGACGCTCCAGGTCTCCGGATTGTGCACACGCTCCCAGGGTGAAAGCAGGGCTGGGCGTTGGTGTATTTCCCAGATTTCTGGCTCTCCCCTTGTTTGGGGACTCAGTGTCTCTGACAGTGATTTTGGTTTTCATTCAGGACACTAGCCTCTTAACAATTATAAGAACAATTACAACTGCTTGTGCAATTTGTTTGATAAGCCAAAAAGAGACTGGTTATTCAAAGTAGATTGTTGACCTGTGTGCTCTTAATTTTAGTTCACAATCTTTAGTTGAAAAGATTGCACTTATTTATGCGTATTTTTTGATGTTTTGTAGTCTGTGGAATCCTGACTTGAGATTTTTATCCATCCTTTCTTATTTGGGGTAAGGAAAACTAGAGCCCCATGGGTTCTTGCCCTCCTCCTTACTAATCACATCTTATTGAGAGTTGGATCTGACTTGTGCATTCTATATAACTTGGCATTAAATCTAACATGTTGTTTATATCTTCTGGTTAGGGGAGCAAAGTAATTAAAACTAATAAAAAACATTTTGTGATTCTTGACTCTTACCACAAAACTCTCTATGGTATAGACTGTTCTTTGCTCTTTCTCATTATTTCTTTTAAATTAACCTTCAGAATGTGGTTCAGAATTGCTTAACCGTGTGTTTTGAATCTTTAATTAGTTGAGTATATGTAGTGTGCTGCCAAAAAACTATGGCAACAGCCTCAGGAAAATACAAATCCCATGCACACATTCTTGTGCGGAACACCTCCCATAGACTCCATTTTCCAGTACTTTAAGAAATTAAGTTGTGTGAGCACATGAAAGCATTATATAAAGTTGAACCAGAATCAAGAAAAATAAAGGTTTGATCAAGAGCTCCAGAAGATAGCAAAACATAGTCCGTAAAAAAGCAGTGGAGTGGAAAGAAAAGAAGAAAGAGTCTCTAGAGACCCTTGATTGGATCCCCAAAGGAGTCAGCCACCATGGACATACTACTTCAAGAGCTTGCTCTAACTTTTTCTGAAATGCTCTAGTAATTTTTTATTCAGTGAAATCGCAAGCATATTTTTATAATTAAAGCAGTATTTCTTAAAGTATTGATTGTTGGCAGCAGCTAATTTTAGAAGACATCAATCAGAATGCTTTTGAAATGGGCAAGTTGGTTAAAAGAACCATTACTCAAACGTGGCTTCACTAGTTTTGTTTGTTTCGGTTTCACAGAAACTTGTGTTCTTTATTTTTTTCCTTCCTCGTATTTTAAGTTAATTTTGTTCTTTTTCTTCTTACATTGGAAAATTAGGTCACTGATTTGTATACCTTTTTATCAAATACAAGAATTTAAAGCTGTAACCTTTCCGCTAAGCACTGCTTTATTACATTCCACAAAACTTGATATATATTTTTTCATTATCACTTGCTTTTTAAATATTTTCTAATTTCCCTTGTGATTTCTTCTTGTACCCATATATTACTTTGAAGTGTGTTGTGTAGTTTCCAAAACATTGGGGGGTCTTCTCAAGTATTGTTCCATACCTCTGTATGATTTAAATCCTTAATGTTTAAAAACTTGGGTTTATGACCCAGCATATGCTCTGTCTTGGTGAATGAGATTGTTAGAACTTCCTGATGAATTACTGTCACCATTATGAAATGTCATTCTTTGTCTCTGGTGATAATGCTCTTTCCTTGAAGTCTATTTTACCCGATATTTATATGGTCGCTCCCATCTTTGTTTGTTTACTGTTTGTATGGTGTGTCTTATACTCTCGATAGCTCTGTTACTAAAAGTGTGTTGCTTCACATAGAATATAGTTGAGATGTTTTAAAAGCTATTTTGATAATTTGTCTTGAAATTGGGATTATTTAGTCAATTGATATTGTTTGATTGTTGAATTTGGGTCACAAATTTTACTCTTTTCCATTTTCCCTCTGGTTTTTGTTTCTTGGTTTCACCTTCCCTACCCTCTTAGAGATTTTTGAATATTTAAAAAAATTCGTGTCAGTATATTTTATTTTTAGCTATATTTCTTTACAATATATATCCTTCTTTCAGTCTAGAAGTTACAATATATATCCTTCTTTCAGTCTGTTTAGAGTTAATATTTTATCATTATGTGAAACATAGAATCCTCAAAATCTTAAAGGTCCATTTCTCTATAACAATTCACTGTGCTTAGGTTATTGTATCTGTTACATCTACAGATATTACAAACTGCACACAAGTGTTATTGTTTTTGCTTTAAATTGTCATATGAATTTCATAAATTAAATTTAACTAATTAAAAGAAGAATTCTATGTATTTACGACTTCCCGTGCTCAATCACTTCTTTCTAAAGGTACCAACTGATAATGAATTTGAAGAATTCCTTTAATATTTACTTGTGAAGATTTCCTGGTGACAAATTATATTAATTTTGTTTTTTTATAATTATTTTATTGTTGTTCAATTACAGTTGTCTGCTTTGTCCCCCAACCACTCCTCCTCCCCC
>PVKM010039277.1:0-13818 GCA_004027735.1 Carollia perspicillata | reverse complement strand
TGATGTCAACAATCCTGTGAATTTGGTGTTTGTGTGTTAATACTATTTACACACATTTATGTCTCCATAAGAAATATGGTATTGCATTGTGCACTCTAAAATTTTACAGAAATAGTTTCAGGCTATACATATATAAATAATATATTATTGCATAATATGTATATATATTTATAACATATATTATTTTGCAACTTGCTTTTTCACTCAGATGTTGGTGATACGTAGATCCAGTTCACTTCCTGAGGCTGCCATGTAGGATCTGAGTTTGGGACTATACCACATTTTACTTACCCACTTACTTACCAAGGGACCTCCACACATTATCCCATTTCACACCAAGACAGCACTGCCATGGACATCTTCATGCATTCTCTTCGTGCACATGTTGGAGAATTTCTCAAGGAAATAGGGGAAGCAAAATGACTGGGTCATATAATCAATACACCTTTTATGGTATGAAACAGTGCCAGAATGTCCCCCAGGGCGGCTGTGTGACTTCATGCTTCAACCAACAGTACCTGAAGGTGTCTGTTGTCCACATGTCCTGTGCTGGAAGAGATTTTTGCTGCCATGATGAATGAAAAACTGTTTTTCATTGTTTTAACTTATACTTCTTGATATTTAATGAGGATAAGGATTTTTTCATTTGATTTCCCTTTCTTTAATAGTCTTTTCATGTATTTTGCTTCTTTCTCTGTTGAATTTTGGTTGTCCTTTTCTGATGGCATTGTGGGAATTCTTTATACCAGTGGTTTATGAGTGCTGTAAATGTGTTTTCTCAGATTACCACCTCTCTTAAAAATCTGTTTATGAGGCATTCATTTTATAGAAGTTTTAATTTTAATAACATCAAACTGATGTTTTATGATTTGGGCTTTTTGTAATTGAGCTGCTATTTCTTTCCTTGAAAAATGAAGCTACGACACAACAAAAATATGTCTGGAAGTGTAAAAATCCACGCTTTGATCTATACTGATGCTGTGGTGCAACCCCGAGCTCCGGCAGCTCCAGCACTGGCAGCAGCCTTGCAGGGCGGCTACGAGCAGTGGGGTCCTGAACAGGGGCAGTTGTCCTTGGGTCGACCTGGCTGGATTCACTTCAGCCCTGCTGCCCTGCAGGCCCCTTGCAGCCGCTGGGGCAGCCAGCTGAGTCCAGGGGAAGCTCCACTCCCTGGGATGAAGCTGTGAGGGCAGCAGGGGGCAGGACTCTGCTGCCAGGCCACCTGGGTCTAGATGGAGGTCAATTTGGTAAATTTTTGGTAAAATTTTGGTTTTACCCCAACTGTAGAATGACAGTAACTAAATATGCCATGTACCAACTTAAGATTATGAGTGGTTCTTGTCAGTGTTCTCACTGAGCCCACGTGATTCTGGACATCAGGTATTAAATGACCTCTTGAAACCCTCTCTACTGTGAGAGTGGGTGAAAGGAAAGCTGAGTCCTGGAGAAATTTCGGAGATGAGCAGGGTTTTGGGTTCCTGTTCCTCTCCCCTTTTATCTGCTGAGCAATACCCCCGCCCCATTTAGTTCACTTCAACTGGGCCTTCTCCATCAGAATGAGAAAAGGGAGGCTGCATTTGTTTGTGCTTATGTGGAAAATCAGGATCAGGGCACTAGGCTGGGACCTCCACCCAGCAATAAAGATGGTGTAATTTTCTGGTGCCCTGCAGCCAGGGATGGGATGCATATTGGGATAGGGATTGTCCTTCTAAGGGGTCAGAAGGACTTCGAACCCTGGGAAGGGCAGGACAGAGCTGAAAGCCTCATTGAATGTCCCAGACCCCCTACACTGAGATGTAATTAGGGTAAGAATTCTTGCAGGTTGTGTTTTGTTTTGAATATTTTAGGCAACCAACCTTGTATTGTGGGGTGAAAGGCCCTGGTCTCCTTAAGCAAAATTTCAGATATCAGCACACTAAACTGCCCATGTTCTGGGCAGTGGGGTCGGAGTGTGGGTGCTGCTTTGAGCCCAGCCTCCAGCTCACTCTGAAATCTTACTCTTGGCTGGACTAATCTTCAAGGCCAGTAGATGGGGAATCAGGCTGACTTGCTGCCATCGCAGCTGCTTCCAGGCAACTGACCGTGCTGCTCCAGACATGGGCTGGGGTGCCAGGCTGCCCCTGCTGCGGCCGCGGGACTGGAGTCCACCACTTCCTTGGAGTTCTGCACTGTGAGGTGGTCGCCTCCTTCCTATTTTTTTTCCATTGGCTCTTTCCATTTTTTGTTTTCACAGAAACTGGGGCTTCCCCCCATCACCCTTATTTCTTCCTCCCTCTGTGCACAGATTTCTAACTTTGTTGAATGCATCGCATCTCTGTGTACCTTCTGTCCATCTCCTGGGCCAGGCCCCACCAGCTTCTCCCATCTCCTCTGTGGCAGAGGCACCAGGAGCCCAGCGTTCCTGCTACTTCAGACTTGCAGCCAAAAGCAGAAACAGGAAGCAGGAAGCAGTGATTTGTGCTGCTTTGGCTGGCCTTCTCTTGGGGCCCAGGGAACTCCAGCCTGACCATGGCTGGTGAGATTAGGGATGAGAGAATGCTGCTCTTGGGGAGAAACCGTGGAGAAGATTCAGGAAAACTGTTGAGCAGGATGCTGATTTCAGCTGCTGGAGAAATAACGTGAAATACGAAAAAAATGTAGTGGAGTTATTGTGGAATCACTTGTCACTCGTGCCTACTTGTCATGGGGTAGATAAATACTTAGTCACAGAAGGTGTACGTAACTTCCAGGCAGTTTTCTTCAACTTCAAAGTCAAATCAGGCTTGCAGGTGTCCCATCTTCCTGTGTGCTGCTGCTCAGTAGCTTGGTCTAAAAAGCTACTACACAGACACCGTCTGGTAATGAACATGGAGGGAGAACCCTGCCCTGGATATTTGATCAAATAAGCTACTTGTGTTTCCCCTTTTCCATAGTTGGCATATCATGAAAAAACTGAGTGCAAATTAAAAATGTCGTATTTTATATGCCCTTTAAGATCTGTCTCTAAAGCATGCATTCTCAAAGATGGTGATACTGCATTCAGGGGTGAAAAAATCATACTCTTTTATACATTATTTAGACAGCTTTTAAGTCTAAAGCACAGATATACATGTAATATATAAATAGAAATACAGAATGTCTTTAATATTAAAATATCATCGGGGAGTGGTCAGGACATACATGTCTAAAAAGGCTTGCCAGGGAGGTAGGAGCAATGATAAAAATAAAAGTTGAGAAGCACTGTTCAGTGGATACTTTTGTAAAGGTCTATTTTAAAGTATTACCTCCTAATTAATTTTTTAAATAGAAAACTAGAGTTTTATATCTTAAGACCGCTTAAAGTAAGACAGATCTATAGGAAGTCCATTACTGCGCCAAGGCAGCATCCATCCATCTTAGCCGTTGCAGGGAGGCTCCCTGGAGAGTCCTCCGGTTGGGAAATCTGTGTCGTGCTGTTATAACATAATAAGGCTGCGTATTGTCCATGGCTGGAGGAAGCAGTCTTATAATTATTTCACAGTCAGATCTCCTTGGCGATAATGGTACTGATAATTACAACACCGAATTTCATAAAACCAAGATTCCATTGACTGTGAAATACACCATTAAAATTTGACCCAAGGATAGGATGCCATAGACTATCAGCTGCACCAAAGCAATGTTAAAATGCGGGGAAATGTGCATCTTTGCATCAACAAAACGCAGAAATAATAGCCAGACAACCACTGAGCCTTCACCACATGCCAGGTTTGTCTCATTGAATGTTTTCAGCCCCGATGCCTATTACATGGGACGATACTTCTTATTCCACTTTTCCAGTGAGGACACCTGAGATTCGGAGTAGTGAAATAACTCGCCAAAGATTCCTTCCTCCAAAATGGTGGAGGAAGGAATCGACTCAAAGATCCCGGGATCTTTACACCTCAGCCTCTGGTGAAGACAAGGCTGCGTTTTTCTCTAACCCTTTTCTGTTCCCGTTTCCTGGAAAAGCAGATTCACCTCAGTTCCTTAAATGCATGAATTTCTAGAAAGTGCACAGAATGGAAGGCTTGTGTATTTCAAATTTACAAGGGGCAAGTTATTTCTTTTTAAAGGAATGCTGTGGAAAGAATTCGTTCACAGTGTGATTCCCCGTGCCCTTTTGACCTGGTGGAAAGATAATTGATCTTGGGGCCGGAGGGCTTGGGTTCGGTCTGACCCCTTCATAGTGGGAATGTGGCTGGAAGTTCATCTTTCTGAGTTCTGGTGTCTAGGTGAGTTCTGAAGACTGTGTCGTGTAAATCCAGGCTCTGGTGGTGCCACAGCTTTATTAAAAACTTCTGGAGGATGAGATGCTAAACTCACACTCCTCATAGCTTCATAGCTTTCTGCTGGGGGGTTAGTGTTGGGAGGAGGGGTTCTATGTTTACGTCCTCGTTGCCCTGGCTGATCTGTAAAGGATCTTGGCTATCAGAGTATTTTTAGTTCATTTGGCTGGGACACTCTCTTAATAGTATAGAGATAACCAAGTGTGTGGTATATCTTGCAATCGAAGATTTTGCCTCCCTTAAGAATATTATAATCTTAACTT
This sequence comes from Carollia perspicillata, assembly GCA_004027735.1. Classification (NCBI taxonomy): domain Eukaryota; kingdom Metazoa; phylum Chordata; class Mammalia; order Chiroptera; family Phyllostomidae; genus Carollia; species Carollia perspicillata. Next base: position 9,269 of record PVKM010039277.1, on the reverse strand, counting down.
ACTGTTTGAGGCTCCATTGCCTTTAGATAAATACAAAAATGTATTTTTCTCTTCCCCTATTCCAGTGGGCACTTTTTCAAATGGACTGTAACAGACACTTTCTTTGTTTACATTGGGAGTCATCTCAGGTTTACCTTCAGAAAACCTAATACAATGTGAGCTGCAAACAACTGGGTGAAAGCAGAGGAAAGAAGAGAAGTTGTTGGACGAGGGTTTTGCAGAACGATGGTGCAAGGCTGTCGCTTGCGGAGGACTTAGGGATTTGTTGGGAAGCGGAGTTTGCTTCTGCCCCCTTCAGACATCATTCCTGAGGGTTCCATGACCCTAACCCCCCATGCAAAACTGTCCTTCACACATGAGGCAGAGAACCCTTCTCCACTGGCCTCATCGAATGTTTTTCTAGTGCATTTCTAGTAAATTCTTTTCTGAGTTAGTGTGATATAAGGCTGTCCAAAATTATTTTCAACAAAATCCAACCAAAATAAACAAAAATTTTATGAGGTCATGTCTTCTAGAGTTTGCCCAGTAATGTTTATTCTGCCAGTTTCTGAACAGAAAAAAAAAAGCAAAAACAACTACATTTGTTGCCTATATATTTTGCCGAAAGGCAGAAAGAAGTTTTTTCTTCCTAAGATTTCTTGCTGGTTTTTGTTTGAGTATTGTCAACTAAACTAATTGACGTTGGCCAGGAGTGGGGGTGGTGTTGTGGTCCTGTTTCTTGCTGGGGTTTGGTGTTGCGGTCTTTTGACTAGGAAAGCAACTCCTGTGAGTCACGCCGCTTGTGATGTTTTAGAATCTGAGTCGGCCAGTGCTCTTACCCGAGCTGATTGTCAATGTCTTTTCCCAACTTCTCTTTCTGTGACATCATGTTGGTGGCTTGACATGAACCCTGAGAGAGTATTTACACCACAGAAATTGGTAAACCCTCCAAATCAGGGTGTCCCCACCAACCTTAATCCAGAGAACCTGTTGTTAAACACTTATGGCTCTCCAGTGTCGATGGTGTCAAATCTCAGTGATGCAAACCCTTGAAGACATGCTGCAAATGGACAGAAAGTCACCGTCCTGGAACCTGGTCTGGGACTTTACCAACAGATGAGTAAGCTGGACATTCTGGCGGCCACTGCCTCCACCATCACTCAGCTCGGAGTTGTAGCTGCGTCTGTGTGCGTGCCCCCCACCCCCCCGCCCCAGCGTGAGTGAGAACCGGTGTGTGTCTGTGCACCTGGGTATGCTTGTGTGCCTGTGTGCCTGCCTGTGTGTATTCCTGCATATGCCTGTGTGGGCACACACTCCCTGAAGCTCCTGCAGCAAGTGCTCACAGCAGCCCCTGCCCTTCTGCACAGCTCCTCTTCCCTCTTCACGAGTCTTTCTTTCCTACCTGAGCCCATCAGACTCATCTGGACATTCATTAGTCCAGGCAAAGGAGCAAACAGCTATTCAGAGCCGTGCATGTCCTTGTGAGAGGGAAGAATGCTCTCTAGCAGAATACAAAGATCAGAATTCTTATCACATCCTTCCCCCTCTCCTGTCCTCTGTTCCTTCCTATCCGTTAAACCTAATTTTCAGAGAAGCTGGCAGGGAATGGGGAAGGAGGGAGAGCTGGTGCCACCTGTCTCCTTGGCACTGTGGTCAGGGGGAGTTTACAAACTGGCCATAAATCAGGGCCTTGGGGTGTTCCTTGGATTTTCTGGCATTCTCCCTCTTCCTTGCCAGTAAAAAGTTAGACTGACCTCAGGGATATGAGCTTTTGACCAGCTCTTGGTTATGTCTGTAGCTACTGCTCAGGCTGTTATGGGTGGAGGTCTGAGTAACCACCTAGAGTTAGAGAAGTGGTCAGGAGCAACGGCTTCCTCTTTGCACCCTGAGGCTGTGCTGTTCCAGCCTTACATGTGCTTATGGTTTTCCTTCATTGCAATCTTATACATAATAGCTGCTTCAGACCTCACAAAGATTCCCTGGGGTAGGCCCCTCGAATTCCCATTTCATTGCTGGGAAGACTGAGGTCCTCAAACTTGAAGTAACTTGCCCCAAATCTTATAGCCAGCAGCTGGCAGAAACAGAATTGGAATCCAAGGGTGTTCCAGGTTCCCAGCCACACCTCTATTCAGTCTGAGAGCCAGAAGTAATTTTTCAATTCATTTGCTAGTTTCTGTGATCTTGAACATGACTCTCTGCTCAACTGATTTTGCATCTCAGATGTAACCATAATAATGCTACCTTCCCAGGCCAGGTGAGGGTCTTGGTGTGGAATCCATTATTACAGGGGGCTTCTCCACTGTAGGGTCTTTACCTCTCACTGTACCCCATCCCCCTGACTTTGCTGGATCTAGGAGATGGCCCCCATTCAGACAGAGCAGGCAAAGCTGGAGGAAGGGGTTCATCCCAGGACTCAGCCCCTTGTTCTACTCTGGGGGAGCTAAAATGGAAAGAGGGTAGAGGTTTGGAGTGTAGACTTCGGGCTTAACCAGGCAAGCTCAGGCCTGTCCTGTGTTCTTCCCTCCACCTGAGGGTGCTGACTGCAGGGAGTGGGGGTGAGTGAAGGGTGGCGAGTACATGAGAACCCCTTGAGAGGCGACAGGAGATCATTGCTATGGGCCCCCAGGAGGAGCTACAGAAGAAGCAGAGGGCAGAGGGCATGTCTGAGGACAGATGAGAAAATGTCTGGGCTCCACAGTGGGGCTGTGAGGTACCATGTAAGTGTGGGCATCAGGGCAGTGACCTGAAAACACGTGACTGCTGGGGCCAGGGCTTCTCGTTCTCCCGACAGACTCCAGACTTTATAGAACTATAGCAGGGTGAGAGGGAGACTTTTATCTCTGAGGTGATGCCCTGTGCAAGGCAGGCACTCAAACTGTGAGAGCAGATGGACAAAGCCGAGAGCACCGTTGCCTGCTCATCTGTGTCACTGTCTGTGTTGGCGTCCTCTCCCAGAGCAGCCTCTTCAAGGGTTTCATCTTAGCACTGATCAAACAGGTCTCGGCTTTGTCCCTTTCCTTCCTGGGAACTGCTTGTTTGTCTGAGCACAGCTCTCACTTTGCTGCCTGCCAGGAAAAAGGAAGATGCTCAAATTTCACAAGTTAATGAATTCCATAAATTTTCGACTGTTAGCAGGGGCTCTAGGCTGATTCCACATCTCTCGCCTAGCGACATTTGTTCTAAAGGTAGCAGTTCTTAATCACAAAAATAGTCCTCATGATAGAACAATCCACATGACTGGATTCGTTGAGAGCTGTCTGTATTTGTCCCAATTGTTTACTATTAATGTATTAAGTCAATCTGGTCTTTAGTATTCATAAAAATTTGACTATTGGTATTTGGATAATTATAAAAGTACATGCAGATAACATATTTCAGATAGTGTATCTTTTCTAACAGTACATATTAGCTTTGACCAGGAAAATATCAAGCCTTAACTCTTCTGCGGGTCTGAGAGCCCTGCTTACAAATAGTGACGTCTTTTTTGTGTCACACAAAGTATGGAAGGACGACTTCGTTTTTTCTTTGCTTCAGGAGAGGTTCTCATGTGATACAGCTCAGAGGGACCTGATGTCCGCTCTCTCAATCGGAGTTCTCAAGAGTATGTTGAATAAAACTCCATAACCAGTCTCAGAATTTTCCTCACTGTCAGGTGTTGTGGAGACTGCACGCTGCCCAGGGTGTGGAACCCTCTTCAAGGGGCGAGTGTGAGATTCTGCACCTGGATACGGTGAGTGTTCCCGCCTCCCACATGGCATTGTCCCAGGTGGTGTGCATAGCTCTGATCCGACCAAAGCCATCCATCATTCCTGGTCTGCAATTTCATTTTTCAGGTGTATGGACTGCTATCCTCTCTCATGCAAAATCATCTCCTCAACCTCATAATGATCAAAGAAGTCTCAAGTGATGCTTTTCAAGTGGTGCTACTCAGTGAGCATTCACAGGTCACAGGACCGACCTGTGGTTGTTTTCCATGTGGGAAGACAAGATAGCCTTTACAAATAGTTTTCTCTCAGCCCTCAAAATTCAATCCATGTTATAGGCCCCCATTCCCCACCCCTCCCTCTTTCTAAGTGCTGTATCAAGTGACTTTCCAGCTCTGTTTATCTAGAGGTGACATCTATTTCCCTATTCCTGGGCATGGGCTGCCTTTGTGACTTGCACTGGCCCACAAACTGCATTGGATGCGACAGTGTGGCAGGTCTGAGCTTGGTCTCCAGAAACTCCGTGCACTCCTGCCCCTCTCACACTTCTCTGCGTTGCCCTGAGAACATGCCTGGGTTAGCTTGTTTGAGGATGAGAGACTGTGTGCAATAGAGACAATGTCCCTGCCAAAGCACCCTAGACCATTCCACCCCCAGCCACTCTGCCTGCTAACCACAGACACATGAGTGTGATGAGCCGAGAACACTGAGCCTAGCTCAGACCATCAGAACAATCCAGCTAACTCAGAAGTGATAAATGGTCATGGTTTTAAGACATCAGATTTTGGAGCACTATCCCCCCCACCCCCACTCATCAATAGCTAATCGATACACCTGAGCACAGTAAGCAGTAAACCTAGCTAATATTTTTAGTTTTTGTTAAGAATATCAAATAAGTCCTGGCTATACCATTATGAGCCTCCTTTTCCATATGCTTTTCTCTCCAGTCCCTGCTTGCCCCTGCTCTTTGTCTTAAGGCCAGGTATTGGTCCGCCTCATAGACAATGAACACCCTCTACTCCCTGCCTTCTCTTTCCCATTACAGAGTTCGAGAAAAAACAAACCAAAGGGGGTCTTTCCAGTGGAAGAAAGAGCAGAGTGTATCAAATTCCTGGAACCACATTAGGTTTACCCAACAAATAGAAACTGAGAGGCGACTCTATTCCAGGCACTGTGTTTGGCATCTATTTGAACTGCTTCTTCTTTAAGCAGGGACATTTACATCAGTCCTCATTCTCACAGATGTCCCAGATGAATCCAAAAGTGCTGAGCACGGAGGCAAGACTGAGTACTTGCATGTGGAATAGAATTGAATTAGATGGAGAGAAACTTGGTCTAACTCCGTATTAGTTGTTTACTTGTGCTAGCTATCTGCTATTTGACCTTGAACCAACCAGTCATCCTGTCTAAATGTGTTTCATCTTCTGCAAAATAGGAATAATTTTGTGTGCTCTGTTTATCTCATACATCGGTGCAAGGACTAAGTTAGGTGGCATGTGTGGAGAGGCTCTGTAAACTATCAAGACTGTGTTGTGCAATGTAAGGCTTTGTTATGATCGCTACCATTTCACGTCCAACCGGGAGATTGAATCTGGGAAGAATGGCAGACAGCCCAGGGCTGCGGGGCAGGGAGGCTGACTCATTTCTTTACCAGCAGATAAAGTAGGAAAAGCATTGTGAGTCATATCAGAGAAGAAGCCTGGCAAACACAGAGAAAATAGTCTGGAGAAAGCTGATGAGCCCACTGTTGGAATTCTGCATTGGGGTTTAGAAACATGAGCACCAGGGTGCTGAAAACATTGGAGGGAGTCCAGGGAAAAGTGATGCTCATCACTCCAGAACAGAAGGCCCAGCTTGGGAGGGAGTCAGTGGGAAATGTGTGGGCTTTAGCTACCAGAGAATTGTACTTGTTTTTTCAGGATCTTCCAGGGGGAAGATGCTTCAGAGATATGTAATATGCTCTGGCTTGGAGAGTGCTAGGCTACAGGGCTCTGCACAGCAACCCTGAAACTCTATTCCAACTGTGGGTGAAGAAAACAGTAAGAGATGTACCAAGAGATGAGGAACCAAACCTTTTCACATGAACCAGAGTTTATACTGATCAGGGTGCTTTTGGCTGCAAAGGATGCACAAGCTACTAAGGTTAAGGTCATTGTTTCCCCTCTAACGAGAAATCCTGAGATGGGCCAGTACCAGAATTTGTCAAATCAGTAGCTCAACAAAATTGTCTAGGACTATATTCATCCCACCTTTCCTCCCTGCTGTCCTTGGTAACTTGGTTTCTCCTTTTATGCTGGCTCCTTTCACCATTTGAAGACGCTGCTACAGTTCTAGGCAGACCACACAGATGACAACATATCTGTCTCTTTTGAAGAGTAGGGAATAATTTCCCAGTTGATTCTCCCTGTTATTGCACTTGAGCATGATTGCATCCCCTCCCCAAACTTAAACCAGTCACCCACAGGGGAGTGAAATGGCAGAGACTGGCTTAGACCAATCAAGAGTCTTCCTGGAGCTTGAGAGAGTCTGGTCCCCAGAAGCACAAGGCCTTCTAATCTTGGAACACAGTTGGAATCCTGTTGGCAAGAAGAAAAGGAAGAGCTGTTGGAATATCAACCAAGAACAGCTGCATCTCTTTGGTGCACCTGAACCATAGACCCAGGCTCCTCAAAAAAGTAATACATAGCAGATAAGATGTCAGTGCCATGACAATGTGATAATAGCTAGCAGGTACTCTGCGCTAGGTAGGATGTCAAGAACTTCCTAGCTATCATTTCATTCAATCATCTCAGTAGCCTGAAGCTCCCTTGTAATGAACTATTTGGGGTGAAGAGGGAGGGACATTCAGTAACTGTATCTCCTTGGAAGAGTCCAAGGTTAATCCTTTTTACATCAAATTACTCTCTCTAAATAACAATTTGCTGTGGCTGACCTCATCTTTGACTTCTGTGGTTTCTTCTTGGGTTGTTTTCTCAGATGATGTCCTCGATATACATGTCCAGGGGACAGAAAGAGACTTCAGTAATATGAAAAGCCAGCCCCAAAGGGAAAGCCTTTGAAATTCCATAATTATTTATGGTTTTGATTTTTTTAATTGGCTCACATAATTTTTTAAAAATTCAAGCAATACAAAAGAACTGTTAAAAGCAAGTTGATTCCATCCTAGTCCCTGCTCAAATTATCTCTTTCACCATTTCCTCCCTCCCTTCCTTCCTTCCTTCCTTCCTTCCTTCCTTCCTTCCTTCCTTCCTTCCTTCCTTCCTTCCTTCCTTCTTTCCTTCCTTCCTTCCTAATTGATGAGCTATTATATGCAAAGGTTCATGTCAATTTTGAGTGGGCTCAGGGAGAGTTATGGGGTTATCTTTGGTTTTTCACCCCATCCACCACTCCATATCCCCAACTTCCAGCCATGCCAAGTTTTAAGTATCCATCTTTACAAAATCTCCTCAAGTCTTCATTTCCTTGTCATTTGTTTCTTCTCATTGGACCTACTGGGCCAGCCTCCACTGGCCTCCCAGGCTCTATTGCCTTCATTCTCTGTTCTGTCTCCATCTTCTTTGATGGTTGAAATCCTAACTCTAGTACCTCAGAATGTGACTGTATCTGGACATAGGTTCTTTAAAGTGGTAATTAAACTAACCTGAGGTCAATGAAGAGGCCCTGGTCCAGTATGACTGGTGTCCTTATAAGAAGAGTCAACTGGGACAAGGAGATGTGCATACAGGGAAGACCATGTGATGAAACACAGGGAGAACAGCCACCTGGGGCTAGAGAGAGGCTAAGGAGAGAGCCCTCAGAAGATATTGACCCTGCGGGCACCTTGTCTTGAACTTCTGGCCTCCACAGCTCTGAGAAGTAAATTTCTGTTGTTTACACCACCCAGTCTATGGCACTTTGCTATGGAAGCCTTGCAAACTAGCACATACCACCTATAATAAAATCACTCATTTGTTCAAAAACTTTATAATGTCTTCTAGGTTTTTTTTTCTTTAAAGATTTTATTTACTTATTTTTAGAGACAAGGAAACAGAGGGAGAAAGAGAGGGAGAGAAACATCAATGTGCAGTTGCCTCTCGCATGCCCCCAACTGGGGGCCTGGCCCACAACCCAGGCATGTGCCCTGACTGGGAATCAAACCTGAGACTTTTCACTTAGCAGGCTGGCACTCAATCCACTGAACCACACCAGCCAGGGTGCTTCCGTTTCTTAACATTAAGGCAGAAGTTCTCCCCCAAGCTTTTAAGGGACCTTGTGATCTGTGGCTAGCCTACCCTCACTGTCTTCATAGCTTAGGCGTCTACTCTCTGTGCACCCAATGGATTGATCGCCATGCAGTGAACGTGGCCCATGTTTCCTAGCCTCTGCCTTTGCCCACGTTGCTCCCTTCATGGAAAATATTGTTGCGTCCCCATACATGCCCCTCCCATTTCTAACTATAGAAATCATGTCCATTTCTCAAAACCCACCTGAATATCTCCTCCCTTATAAAGCCATGTGCTGTCCCAAATCCACAGATGAGCTGATCACTCTTCCCCTCACCCTGTGTCACTTCGTAAAATCCTCATGATGGGCATTTATTGTGCTCCACTTTCTACGTAGGTGCATTCTTGATTGTCCTGCAAAATTCTACATCGCGCTCATCTTTCCCTCTTCAAGCAAACGTGGTTAGATAAGTGGCAAATTGTCAGAGAGAAGAGAGTGGAACAAAAATGACAGGCCAAACTGAAAAATAGGATTAAGAATGATGTTCATAATTTTTTTTTTTTAAATAGGAAAGGTGGGTGAAAACTGTGTCCATTCTGGGATGCCCCAGAGGAAGATGTGAAACCCTGGGTGGGAGACTCAACTGCTTCCCCAGTTGTGCAGCTACCTTTTAAAATACAGGCTCCTCAAGATAGCGCTTTGGAGGGGTATTCCAGAATATTTTCTGAAGGGGAAACATTTGATCCTTGGAGACAACTCCACAGAAGCTTTGCCTTGGAAAACTGGCCAACAGAGGGGTGTCTGAAGCCTTTCCACTCTGCATTCAGTTGCCTTGGAGACGCTCTTGGGAGGGGTGAGCAGCAGTGTCCATCAGGGCGCAGCTTGTGAGCATAGACATACACCCTGAAAACCATCTGCTATGCAAACATGTGGAAACCAGTAAGAAGTTGTACCCAGACCTGCTGAAACGTGATTGAAGACAGAGCGATTTATGGAATCTCTCCCTCTCCATTTGCCCTCTGGGTTGTCATTAGAGTGAGGCACCCAATCAGAGGTAAAAAGCAAAACAAAACACAAAAATACTACCTTTCCCCCCAAATGCCTGCAAAATTTTCGGAAAAAACACCCTTCTTATTACTGCAAGGGAGAAGCGAGTGGTGGAGCTGTTAGCCACGTGCAGTCTCGCAGGGAGACAGGTGGATTTTCCCTCGAGTGAATCTTAAAACAGTAAGGTTTTTTCCTCCCTTTCTTTTCTTTTTCTTCTCTCCCCTCTCATCTGTCACATTAGGGAGGCTCTCTGACAAGGTCTTGAATAGATTCTGTAATGATCCCCAGGCATCCCCAACACACCGGCACATTAAAATGCATCGAGGAGCTGTGTAA
>PVKM010039276.1:0-13814 GCA_004027735.1 Carollia perspicillata | reverse complement strand
TGGTAAGTATTTGGCTGAAATGATCAAATGGATGAAGAAACCCTCCCTAAAACTTTATATTTTTAGCCTTCTTGTTCTTTCCATTATAGTTTATGGTGCTTTTCAGAAGTGTAAGTTATTACGCATTTGATGTTCTAATTGATTTCTGTCAAAGAGAGTTAATATCTGATCTGGTTTGGAAAGCTTTTGGCGTTTTCTCTTTGGGGGGCAGGAAAAAAAATTAGGTTATCTTCTAAAATGCATACCCAGAAAACAATTCAATTTTCACAGAAGAATGGAAACAAATATTATAGCTCCAAGTACGGCCTTAACTACGGAATTTTAGAAACTACAGCTATAAACACATCAATCTAGTGGGTAGAAATCGCCCTTTCACGCTCCAGTCCTACAAGGTCCTGCTCAATCTCATTAACTCTGTGAAGTATCCCCAGAGCTTTCTCAGTTAAATTGATCACTAGAATCTAAGTTTCTACATCTACTTTCTATACTTATCTTTGCTTGAGTGGCGAATTATAATTAACTGTTTAGGTATCTGTCTTTTCTACTAGATGGATAAACCCTTTGGGACAGGGCTCATATTCATTCATCTGTCTATCCCTAGCCCTATTACATGGTAGAAATCAAATATTTTAATTAATACATATAGTCAATCATTCTTCAAAATGAGATGTGTCTTTAGATTTTCAGTCTAAGGACATTCAGAGGCCCTAGAGGTCTATAGATATGTTAATATTGAACTGATGTCTGGGGGGAAGAATATAGCATACATTTGGGTTTGGGAAGTGGAAAGGCCTTTTTCCTGGACCAGATTTGCCCCTCAACGGCAGTGTGGCTTTGAGCCGTTCACAGGTAACGCATGTAAGACTCAGCTTCATCATCTTTAGCGTGAAAATGTAAAACCATCCCTAAAGGATTGCTGTGAGGATTGAGCAAGATGCAAGCTCTGAAGTGTTTACCACAGTGCCCAGCACACGGTAAGCACTAAATCACAATGACAACTGTAATTACAGAGGTGGAGAAGGAACTTACGCGTGTATCTTAAATGAGTGGCATTGAATACAAGAGGCTGAATGGAATTATCTCTTGTAAGAAGAAAGTGGAGCTGAAAGTTCTGACTTGTGTTGAGGAGGCGCGTTCCTCTGTATATTAAGAGATGATTTCATGAACATCTTGCCTTTCGTGGACCACTTTATCCATAAAAGGCAATAAATTTTTTTTGTTATTATTTTTATTGAGCCACTGAAAGTTTTAACCTTTGCCTGATTGACTAGCAATGACATAGACTGCCCACGCTGAATTCAGTACTTTAAAAACTCAAAAATAAAAACAAAAAGAGCAAACCTCAACAGATGCCCAGAGGAGTTTAAAAACGTGTTGATACTTTGGCTCATGGTCTAAATCCTAGGTTTTATACAACCCATGAGTTAAAAAATGGTTTGTACATTTTGCATGGCTGAAGAAAATAAGAAGGGAGAATATTTCATGACACTTAAGAATTATATAAAATACAAGCTCCAGTATCCATAAATAGTGTTCTATTGGAACACAACCTCTGTTGTATAGTGTTGATAGAGTTGAGTAATTATAAGAGACCCTATGCCCAGCAAAGCCTAAAATCTTTACTCTCTGACCCTCCGTGGAAAAGGTATGCCAACCCTTACTCAAAAGCAAAGGATCGTCTTTACACTGATGCACTGTGGGAAAGGACTGCTGTCCCCAATTTCTCTAGCTGTTTCAACCCACATCCCAACCTCATGAGCGTAAACTCACTCATTACTTATTCAGATGCTTACACAGGAAGGTGGCTTTGTTAGCTTACCACGTCAGCCTTATTCTCCAAAATAATGTCATGTATTACATTAGGGGGGTAAATCCAACACTCTCCTAATTTACTATACTTGTAAGAATGCTTCAGAATCACTGTAATTGACTTTAAAACTAAAGGCATTCTCCTTATCATCGTTTAATTAATTTAACCTGACTTCATGACAAGGGGCTATGCTGTGAAATAGCTTTAAAGAGCACCTAATGCTTGTCCCAGACAGTGCACTCCACTTGATACACATTGTGAAATAAAGTCAATAACCTTTTTAGCTTTGCTAAAGGAGAGAGAGAGAGAGGGAGACACAGTTGTTCTTAGGCTTCATGAAACACGGGAATGAGTTGCTGTTTCATTTACTTAATGATAAACTTCAGAGAACAAAAATGTAATACTCAGACAATTAGCATGTTATTTATTATCCCAGATAGTCCCCCTGAGATGTGCCTGTGCTTTTTGTATTTTTTTCTTATTGTTATTCTCTGACTTTCTCACCTCCATTTTCAGTCCCAGCACAAATTTGGAAAAGTGTAAGTGCTTATCCACAAACACACCTTTTTACGTTTCTCATGTTCCAAGTAAATCAGCAAATTTGAATCAGTGACAGAGCCAGTGAATTGCTACACAACACCATTGCCCTCAATTAACATCTCCTCCAGGCAACCTCTGAAATGAAGTTCACTTTGTCTCCAGGTGACATCTTAAGGAAAGTGAGGTGTCAATTGATGAAAGGGAGAAAAGTCCTTTGGGTCGGAATTATTAGGATAATATCTAAACGGCCTTCTCTTTTCTCCCATCTAACTCTTAAAAACAAAGTCTAAAATATTTCCAATTTTTTTAAAGTGATCACTGCCCAGATAGACAGAAAATGCCACTTTGGGACGTTAAAAGACCATGAACACTGCCACCTGTGTGAGAAGCAAGGAGCACCTCTCTAAGCAGAACTTGTACCCGGTCAGGATGAAAGCAACTAAAACATTCCCCCAGGCACTGAAACCAGCACTGAAGTCCTCAGTGACAAATTAATCAAATGTGTATGAGGGGGGAATCCCTAAAAAATGGAATTTATTTACAAAAAGTCGGGTACTTACCCTTAAATGTTTAAGCTTTAGTCACCTTCAAAGCACTCTTCATTTGATGCAGTACACTTATCAAGATGTTTTCTCTACTGCTCAAAACAATTTTTGAAATAACCGATTTTGATGCCTTTTAGTGCTTTTGCCATTTTTTGCATCACCTCTTCCACATTGGCAAAAATGTATCCCTTTGAGGACTTTTTTCATCCGGAGAAACAAAAAAAAGTGCCTTGGGTGAGATCAGGTGAATAGGGCAGGTGGGACACAGGGGTCATGCCATTTTTTGGTCAAAAACTGCTAAGTACTCAGCACACTGTGAGCTAGTGTGCTTGTAAATCAGCATTGAAAGAGTCTCAAAAAAAACTTCACTGAAGCCAAATGCAACCTCTCACAACAATGCCAGCCGGTACACTGATAAAGATGGCTCCTAGAACACTCACCCAGCAGGGGAAGCCTATACTACAAGGGGCCTGCCCTCTAGAAGATAATTCTGTTTTTGGAGGGTCACCCCTCATACATACCTGTACGTGAACCCACACAAGCCAAAGGCATTTACACATACACAGTATGTTTAACTAGAGAAAGCTCAATATTTGAGAAATGGTCCCCTGAGTTAATGCAATGAGTTAGTGATAAATGTAAAAATTAGAATGCTGCAGGTAAATTTCTCTGTAGCTTACTCACTCTATCTTGAGAAATAGCACCGAGGTACTGTTTCCCTCAGACCTGTATTCAGGAAAAAAAGAATTTTACAATACCAAAGCTGAAAAGAAGAGCTATAGTATAGAGATATATCAGCTGATAAAAGTAATGCTGACCAGGAAGCTTTTAAATTATTTTCAAAACCTTTTATCAAACTATATTCTATTATAGAACATGGCAGCTTTTTAAATTGGATTTCCCTCAAGCTGCAAAAGGGAGCTTGTTGTTCTGCCACAATCTCCTCTGAGGCTGCCCCAAGGTTATTAACCCTCTAGCTTAAGAAACAGTGACAATACCCCAAGGCCAAGTCTAAGGGGAGTTAGCACTGCAAACAGAGAGAACCTGGCAGAGTGTGTGTTCATTAATTCAACCAACATTTACTGAGCCCTACTAAGTGCTGGGGATACATTGAATGCAAACAAAGCAGACAAAAATGCCTACTATTGAAGAGTACCTTATGATTGAGGGAGGCATATAACAGACAATAAGAATATCAAATAAGTAAATAACACAGTATATTAAAGATTATCAGTACAACGGAAAAACATTAAGCAAGGTAAGAAGGATTGAAGTGGGGGTTATAATTTTAAAAGAAATTGTCAAAGATTAGGCGTCATTGACAAGAAAACATTCGATTATGTGAGGGGTTAATATCCTGAAGATGAATGATTCAGGCAGAGGGAACAGCTAGTTTAGTAGCCCTGAGGTTGGAACGTGCCTGGCATATTTGAAAAAGTTCATGGAGGCCATGATACTTGGGGGTAGGCACAGATTCAGTGTTGGTAGCAGTAGCAGGCAATGCGTGAATTAAGAGAGAAGGGAGCAGATCATGCAAGGATTGAGAGAAATAATTTGAAAAGACAATGGGGACCTACTGACAGGTTTTGAATAGATGTATATAGTGGTGTTGGCACTGTGGAGCATGTGGCTTTGAGAAGGTGTGACTGTTTTAGAAGTTGAAATTTATTTTCCTATATGAAGCATGACTTGTCTCACATGAGACAGGGTACTATCAACACAGGAGAACCGACGAGTAGCTGAGTTATGGGGGAGTCATTTAATTTCTCTGTGCCTCCAAGAGGCTGTAAAGAAAAATGTTACCTGCCATGTGTAGCTCTCAGAATGGTGTGAGAAACTGGGGAAACAATGAAAGAAAGAATAAGTGTCAGATCAATATTGGATGTCTTATCACTAAAGAGTTGATGACGATCTCGTGTGTACTCTGGTTGTCACAACAGTTAGTCCTTTTTGTGAGAGCCATAGAGTCTATGCTAAGGCTAGAAAGTAAAAATTCCAGATCATTGTAGTTGTGAGAGTGACAGGATGTGAAGTATATACGAGAGTTTTACAATAATAACGTAGTAGAGATGCAGACTGGAGGCCACCATGGTAGATGTCAGATGAACCTCTGAGACGGAAAACTCAGAAGTGGCACGTACACTGTGGGAGGAGAAGCTCAGTCCCAAGTCAAGCGTGTCACCAATGTTAAGGGACTGTGCTGGCTCCTGGGAAAGCTAAGAAAGAGAATATTTGCTATTATGGAGATGTCTGACTTGACTTTTTCTGTCCCTGCTCAGACTAGAAAACAGGTTTCTATTAGCTGAAAAATTAACTGAAAATAAATATTTTTAATCTCAAAAATGAGAGTGAAATGTTTTGTAAGATTATACCAATAACTACATATGAAAAATAGATCAATATATAGACAGTAAGACTTAGACCATCTTACATAATGTAAGGGAAGTTAATGCCTATTTAATCAAAATCCTGTAGGCTCATATTCCATAGAATACCGACCATGGAAAACAAGTTCTCTCTATTATTTAGAGATTTAAAATTTTTTAATTTATGATCCTAAAAAATTCTAATATGTTAACTGTATGTAGAAACATTAGTCCCCCGACCCATATATCAGCATAAAATGAATAGGATTATCAATATCTTCTAAAAAGAGGTCTAGTAGGATAGATACATAAAATAGGAATGTCCTGATGCTAAAGGCTGAGAAAAGTGTTCCAAAGTAGATTGTTAACAGTTTTTGGTGAAAAGGGTAGAGAGGTCTGTAGTCAAATAGATGAGTAAATACTTGTCAAGAGTATATCATGCTTAAAAAAAAAAAAAAGAAAAGGCAACCTAGACAATAGAGTACAATGGTGGGCATTTAGGAGGAGGGATGTAGGAACAGCAAGGAACCCTGTGAGAAACCTAACTGAAAGTGGCACAATGCAAAGGGACACAGAACCCGAAAGAGAAAGTATCTTATTTTATAGTTTTGCTTAATACACACCTGTCACAACCTATGAAAAGAACTATTGGGTGTTCATAGCATTTTTAGATCATCTGGCTTCCTCTCTGGCAGCTATATAAGCCAAGACTCCAAGAAGCAAAATGATTTACCTCAGGAGAGAGAGCCAAATGGGGTCTTGAATTTAAGTCTTCAATCAGAATAATATTCTCTAACTTCTAAACTTCTAAATATTGTTTAAAAATTTAATGATCCTTACAGCAAAATTATGATACTCTCCTTTCCTTTTTGGTGGATTACGTTGAATGGTTTTTGCCATAAAAGCTGAGTTTTTCTCCTTTGGAAAAAAAAAAACCTCTCTTACCTACCAACTGTTCCATAACTATTGGTGGGCTAAAGATTTAATCCACATTTTACTTCATTTTATTTTTTCCTATTATTTTATCATCAGTAAAATTTTATGAGTGTTTTATGAGACAAGTATAGGAATGATATTAGGAAGATATTAATGTAAAAAGGTATAAGACATAGCAGCATGAAAAATGTCGGTCTGATCTGAGAAATGTAGTGTGAGACAATATATTCGAAGTCAATAATCTCAACAATGCTTAAAAAAGTGATATACACTGAGATACACATACACAAATGGTTGTCTGTAAAACCCTATAATAGCTGAATAATTGTTCTGTAACCTCGTCAGCATTTTTGCACACATTCAATTTCCTGAGTTTGATGTTGTAGTACAAATATATATGTTGGCACCATTGAAGAAAACTGGGTGAAAGATGAACAGACTATGAAATATTTTTGCAACTTCCTGTGGGTCTATAATAATTTTTAAATAGAAAAGTAAAAATGGACAAATAAACAAAAAAGAGCATAATTCAGAGTAGCAATCCATATTGTCTCTTCAGGGTACCAAGGGGAAAATGGCACTAAAAGGTTAAGAACCCTGTCTTAATCCTTCTTGGTAACCACAGAAAAAGGACAGGCCCCAGCACAGGCCTGGGCACCATCTACAGAGTTCCTCTGAGTAGGCAAGATTCAAACAGGTCAATTTTTGGGAAAATTTGAGAGTCTTTCTTTCTTTATTTGTGCTCATAATTCCTTTTCTGATCCAGAAAAATAGTAAGAGAACTTTTGTAGTGATTTTGTGGAATGTCTTTGTACTATCTCTGTGGACTTCTCCTACCCCTACCCTCCCTATTTAGTAAGGAGCTAAAAATACAGGTCAGTCAGCAAGAGCTTTCTATAAAAGCAAGAAGAAAGAGAGAAAGAAAGGGAGAGAGGAAGGAAGGAAGGAAGGAAGGAAGGAAGGAAGGAAGGAAGGAAGGAAGGAAGGAAGGAAGGAAGGAAGGGAGGGAGGGAGGGAAGGGGAGGGGAGGGAAAAGAAGGAAGGAAAGAAAGTAAGAAAGTAAATTCTGGCCAAGATGGAGGCATAAGTAGAAATCTTTCATTTCCTCACACAACCAAAAGGAAGATAACAACCAATCTAAAATGTATAAACAACCAGAAGCTCCAGAAAGTCAAATTGCATGGAAGTCCGACAACCAAGTAATTAAAGAAAAAAATCAACCAGAACAAACAGACCTATGCACCAAGACAAAGAAATATGGCCCAGATGAAAGAACAGAGCAAAACTTCAGAAATAGAGCTAAGCAATAAGAAGATAACCAGCCTATCTGATGGAGAATTTAAAGCTCTGGTAATCAAAATGCTCAGAACTGATTGAACTTAGTGGAAAAATGAAAAATCAAATGAAAGATACCTAAAATGAAATAAGGCAAAATATTCAGGGAACCAACAGTGAAGGGAAGGAAACAGGACTCAAAGCAATGATTTGGAACAAAAGGAAAAAATAAACATCCAACTGGAATAGAATAAAAAAACAAGAATTTAAAAAAGTAAAGAGAGACTTATGAACCTCTGGGACAACCTGAAATGTTGCAATATCCAAATTATAGAGGTGCCAGAAGGAGAAGAACAAAAGCAAGAAGCTGAAAACTTATTTGAACAAATAATGAAGGGAAACTTCCCCAATTTGGCAAAGGAAACAGACTTCCAGGATGGCCAGGAAGCCCAGAGGTCACAAAGGAGCTGGACCCAAAGAGGAATACACCAAGGCATATCATCATTAAGTTACCCAAGATTAAAGATAAAGAGATAATCTTCAAAGCAGCAAGAGGAAAGGAGAAAGTTACTTAAAAAGGAGTTCCCATAAGACTATCAGCTGATTTCTCAAAAGAAACCTTGCAGGCAAGCAGAGGCTGGAAAGAAGTATTTGAAGTCATGAAAGGCAAGGACCTACATCCAAGATTACTCTACCCAGCAAAGCTCTCATGTAGAATGCAAGGGTGGATAAAGTGCTTCCCAGATAAGGTCAAGTTCAAGGAGTTCATCATCCCCAAGTCATTATTACATAAAATGTTAAAGGGACTTATCTAAGAAAAAGAAGATCAAAAACATGCTCACACCATAGAGAATGGCCATCATAAACAAAGAAACAAGTGTTGGAGAGGGTATAGAGAAAAGGGAACCCTAGTGCACTGTTGGTGGGAATGCAGACTGGTGCAACCACTATGGAAAGCAGTATGGAATTTCTTCAAAAAACTAAAAATAGAACTGCCTTTTGACCCAGAAATTCCACTACTAGGATTATATCCTAAGAACCCTGAAACACCAATCCAAAAGAACCTATGCACCCCAATGTTCATAGCATCACAATTTACAATAGCCAAGTGTTGGAAGCAACCTAGATGCCAAACAGTAAATGAGTGCATCAAAAAACTATAGTACATTTACACAATGTAAAACTACACAGCAGAGAGAAAGAAGGAGCTCCTACCCTTTGCAACAGCATGGATGGAACTGGAGAGCATCATGCTAAGTGAAATAAGCCAGGCAGTGAGGGACAAATACCATATGATCTCACCTTTAACAGGAACCTAATCAACAAAATGAACAAGCAAGCAAAATATAACCAAAGACACTGAAATTGAGAATAGGCTGACAGCGACCTGAGAGGAGAAGAGAAGGGATTATAAGGGAAACAGGTGAAGGATTTGTAGGAACAATTATAAAGGACACACAGACAATAACAAGGTGGGGTGGAAACAGGGAAGGAAGGTGGGGAAGGGAGGTGGGGAAGGCTGGGGTGGTGAGGAGGGGTGGGGGGGAAGGCAGAAAACTTAAATAAATAAATAAATAAATAAATAAATAAATAAATAAATAAAACTACAACAAACTCACAACTATCAACAAATGAACCTAAAAGAAAAGAAAAACAACGAAAACAAAAACTAAGCAAACAACTAGAACAGGAACTGAATCAGAGAAATGGACATTACATAGAGTGATTTCAATGGGGAGGGTGAAGGGAGAAATAGAGGGGAAAGGGTACAGGGAAGAAGCATAATTAGTAGCCATAAAACAGATGGGGAGAGATAAAAACAGTATAGGAAACAGAGAACTCAAAGAAGTTATATGTACAATGCATGGACATGAACTAAAAGTGGGGAATGCTGGGGGGTTGTGGGGTAGAGTGGAGGGGGAATAAAGGGGGAAAAATTGGGAAAACTATAATAGCATAATCAATAAAAAAGATTTTAATAAAAACGAAAGAAAAGAAAAGGGCAAAGGAAAAGGAAGGAAGGAAGGAAGGAAGGAAGAAAGGAAACCATGATTTGTAAAAGAGCGAATTTCCTTTTATTTTTTCTACCTAATTTGTTTTTACCCATAGTAAAAAAAGAATCAGGAGCATGGATTATTATAAAAATATAAAAAGTATTTTTCTCTTTCATTTTAAGAGAAAATATAAAGTATAAATATTTTAATATAAATATTAGTAGGTCATATATATTATCCATATGTATATTTTAAAAATTAAATGTTAAATCTATAATAAATTATATTTAATACTTAAGCCTATTATGAAGATAGTGTGATCTGAAGAATGTATTTTTCAAAATTATTTTTGCAAATAATATATTTTCAAGTAAATAAAACAATTACAATGTTTTAAATAACTACATATACAAAAATGAAAGAATAAACATATGAATTATCTATTCTGGAATGGGGGCATGGATATCTTAAAACAACAGAAACTTACTGTCTCACAGTTCTGGGTGCCAGAAGTTTAAAATCAAGGTGAATACAGACTTAGTTCCTTTTGAGGCTCCGAGGAAAACTCCGGACCATTTTTCCCTCCCAGCGCATGGTGGCTCTCTGTAATCCTTGGTGTTCCTGGGTTCAAGGCTACAGAACTACAGTATCGGCCTACATGTTTTACCTTGTGTATCTCTGTATCTCCAATCCCACTCTATCCTTCTCTTAAAAGAACACTTGTCATTGGATGTAGACCCCAACCCAAATCTAAGACGATTGTACCTCAAGATCTGTAATTACACATTTAAAAAGACCCCCCTCCAAATAAGGTCACGTTCACAAATTCCAGGGATTAGTATTTGGCCATGTATGTTTTAGGGGCCTTAGTCAACCCATCACAGCAATGATCTGTTTTCAAAGAAAGAAAAAAAATGGTAACTTCCATACAATTGTAACAGGGAATATGGAGGTCCCCAAAGCAGGGAAACCCCCTATTAACCTGGCCTGGGGGAGGGAGAAACAGAGTATAGCCATTGAGAGTTATTTGCATAACGGTATTAGCAGGCTAGCTTTATAGTCATGCTAAATAGTTTGCTTGCAAAGCTCAGGGTCAGGGAAATGGGCATGAGCTTAACCTGTGATGAAGCCAGGAAGTGGTTCCTCTATGTTCCTGGGCCATCCCTGCCTAGACTAACAATGGCAGCCATTGAAGGCAGAAGATACGTGAGGGCTGGTAGGGATAGCCAATCGTGAGAGGCGTCAGAAGTGGGGTTATGGAGAAGGAGCAGGGTGAGGATTGAAACTCAAGAGCAGCAGCCATGAGGGGCCTCTGGACTGTGTGGCTTGGAAGGAGAGCGGGAGAGCCATGAGAGTCTCTCTCTCTCCCTCTCTCTCTCTCTCTGCCATGCAGCTTAGAAAAGAGAAGGAAAGGAGGATATAGTTTATAGTGAGGAAGGAAGCTTTGTGGCCTGGGGAGCTGCATAGGACTTCCTTGCAAGAATCTGTCCTGCTACACCAGGATTTTACCTGGACTATTAAGACTTGTGCCTTTCCTGAGTTTCACTATGATCCAGAATAACACAGAACATGTTTTTTTGGACTATTATATGGAGGCTGACAGCAATGTATTCCCGATCCTGCACAGATAAGAAAATGGAGAACTTTTGGAACTTTTGGCCAGTAGCCCGATGGGGAGCAGGGGAAGTGCTGGATCTCATGGGAAAGGAAGGCTCTGAGCTGAGTGCTCTGAGCAACCCCAAAGGTTGGAATGTTGTAAATAAAGATCTGCTCCTTCCAGCATTAATTGTTGGGTCTTTCACCAGGGTGCTCCCTGGGTGAGCCCCAGTCTGCTCGCTTAGTTTTGACGAGCTCTGTAATGAAATCACAAATAATATTAGCCTGAGGTTTGGCCACATGGTGATAGTAATATCATCCTGCATATATGTAGTTATTTAAATAGTTTTTGAAAGGGGTTCACATCCATTTTCTCTTCAATATTTATAACATCTATTAAAAATAGTTTTACCCTTATTCTCAATTTACAGACCACACAGCTGAAGAGCAATGAATGACGATAAAATCAAACCAAAGGGAAGATGTTAGGACATTAACTCATCCTTGGCACCGAGGTTGTCTGATCCCCGGACAAGCGCTCTTACCCACCAGTTCTCTACCAGTGTGCTGCAATAACTTTTAAAACGTGCAAAATCTGACTATTTAGTCAGGGCACTGACCTCTTTTTCCTTAGATCGTCAAAAACAACAACAACAACAAAAAACAAAACAGCCAACACAACAGTAGCCATCTGGTGTGAATGAATCCAAATTATATCTTTTGGGGGGTCAGATCAGCAAATATATATTTTTTAGTATGCCACAGAATTTTAGTAATTAGTTTATATATGCCATGAGATGAAAAAGGTTGAATGTTGCTGCTCTGACCTAAGAGAAATTTTCTCTTCAGCATATGATACAAAGACAAGACATTTTTAAAACTCGGTGTCTTAATAAATCCAATAAGGTCAGATAAGTAACATCAATAATAGAGTTTAAGCAACACAGAAAAAAACCATTCAAAAAAAATTTTGCAGTAACTGGACAATACTGAGGGGGGTGCAGATATTCCTACCCCAAATATGCCTTTTGAGTAACTGATTAGTTTAAGCTCATTATTGGTAAGAACTTTAACCTTCCCCCTAACTACCTGAACGAAGTAAGACAGAGGACCTGCTCTAGAAAGGAAGCTATTATCACAGATAATTAGAGTTTAATATGAACTAAGTGTGATAGACAGGGAGGAACTTTGCCAGGCCCATATGATCAAAGTCCACTCTGTATCCTATTGTTAAAGATGGCCCAGCCAACATCTATTTCCAAACATTTGCTTTTCTATCTCCATGTGAATTGCCTTCCTCCCCTGTGAAGTCCCAGATCACTCCCCACCCAGCACTTCCCCTTAGCTCAGCCGTGGTAACTGCCCAATTTGTTCTTGGGTCCCGTATTCTTCCCATATCCGATACATAATAAACTTGGTTATTTACTCTTGTTACCCTGTCTCATCTCAATTTGATTATTAGACCAGTCAAAGAACTTGGAAGGATAGAAGGAAAATTATTTTTCCTCCCCTATATCATGAAAAGAAACGGATTCATGTCAACATTTGGTTGATAAGATCTCAGTGAAAGGCTCATTATTTTTTTCTTCTTTTTCATTTTAATGTATATGTAACAGAGCAAATCATCAGTGCATGATAACTCAGTTTGTGAAGGCTGAATAATTACACGTTCTGCGAAGGAAAAGCAGTTCTGTGGACCTCTCTGTTTCTGCCTGTCTCTTATGCTTGTTGCAAGTTTCCTTCCTTACCTCCTGAACAAAGCTGATGCTATATTCATCCTGTAAGATTTTGAAAAGAACCACAGATAACATGCTTTTGACACCTTACAAGATTGTGTGAACGGTTGGCAAGGTAAGATTTCAGTTCTGTGATGTTTTTTGGAAATTGTGCATTTTCCATTGTCACTGAAATAATGGTCACGGTGCCTTCCTTCACATAAGGAGTTTTAATGGTCAGAGACCTAGAATACTCGATTTCATGAAGTCTACTCTTATTTTTTATTTCCCTAGAAATAGTGCCTTACCACCTCTGACTGTCTCTACAAGTCATATGAACCTGAATTGTCAAATCTTAAATTTGGACTTCTCTGGATCAGAACATTCCAGATGATAAAACGACTTTATCCGAACCTGCATTTATCTCGCACACAGCAGGCTGACTGGATGAAAGCACAGGAAGGGCCCATTAAGTTCTGGTCTAGAATCATTCTACAATGAAGCGAGATCAGTGGAGCTGATTTCCAGTCAGCTACATTGATCACTGGATTCCCGGCTGCTGGGGGCTGCGGGACTGCTGCCTAATACTTGAAAGAGGTGAAGTAAATCTTACTAGTTCCTTCACCAGCACCTATAGGTTTTTATTCTTTACTATGAGATAAAAGTTCATAATAAAGAATAAAAGTGAATTTTTATTTCTATGCTGAGAAATGAATTTTTTGATCAATGTTAAGCAAGACCCAAAGCATTATTTCATAATGTACCTTTCACTGCTTAAAAATTAAAAATGGTGAGGTGCAAAGAAATACAGAACAAATTGTCTGCAAAGGGTAAGGTGGACAACTTAAAGTGATATGGGAAGAAAAGAGGCCCCAGCAGTGAAAGGATCAAGTCAGAGCCGTTTTCTATCCTGGTACTGTTTGCTGAGCAGCTCTGTGACCTTGTGGAACATGACGGCCATTTTACTCCTCTGAATTTATGTCCCCAGGATTGGAAATTACTGGAAGCAAAAACCAAGTGTGACTAACCAACCATTC
>PVKM010039275.1:0-13816 GCA_004027735.1 Carollia perspicillata | reverse complement strand
CCTTATTGTATTGCTTGTTTTCAGCCCTTGTTTATTTCCACCTAACATATCATTATTTGTCATTATTTTATTAGTTTGTTTTTATTCTATATTCCCCACTTGAATATTGGCTTCTTGGGAGTAGGATTGTTTAGGTCTTTCTTACTATTATATCCCTAGCACAGAGTCTGGGATACATTAAGCACTAAAAAAATAATTATTGATGAGGAACTTCAACAAATATTTGTTGCGTCTTCTGTGTGCACAGTTGCAGGATCACCTCACCTAATCCTCAGCGACCTCTGAGGTAGGTGATGATTATCCCCATTTTAGAGATGAAGAAACAAGCCCAGAAAAATTAAATAACTTGCTCTAAGGCACGTACCTGATTAGTGGCAGAGACAGAATTTGAATTCTGTTTTGAGTTTAAGTCTGAAATCTCTTCAAAATCGATCCTGTTAATACTTTACTGGAGCAATGTTCTGAGTCACTCAGCTGAAGAATGTGGAGGGGATTAGAACAGGGTGGGAGGTTCGGATAACTGCTCTCCTCCAGCTGAGTAACGGGAACAGCTCTGCAAGGTCAATTTAAACAAGTCAATTTAAATGGCTAAGTGACAAATTTTAGTTTAGAAACCATATGCTGAAGGATTTTAATGGTTCTTTTGGTTAAAAAATATAATTGATAATAATTGTCTGGATTCAAAAAAATTGCAGTCACTGGTATAATAATTTTTTTCCTAAATTTAGGAAAAAAATTTAAGAAAAGTAAAACTCTGACCATTTTTTGGAGAATGAGTACTGCCTTTAGAAAGCCTTCAAAGCTTCTTCTGGTTAAAGTGATTTCATACTTTAATTGTTTTGACTTGGGCTGTGTGTATTTTGCTTCTGGAGTCATTATTGGGTAGCTTATGGTTCAGAAAATGATTAAGCAGTGATTGCCGTGTTCTTTAAATGTTTTTTTTTTTAATAGTGTAAAACAAATTTTAAAAAGTAGCAGCTTGTTATCAAATGCTCTGTGTGTCATTTACTGTTTGAAAATGTCATTAGCATTTGGTGTTTCATGGACCATGGAATCTCATCGTTAAACATTTTTAAGCCTTTAGAGGTCTTAGGACCATTGAGTTCTGAGAAATGAATTGGGAAGTAATATTCCCCGAGAAGGCCCATTTCTGGACAAAACTAATGTATATTCTGAAAGGGTGAGTTTATAGAGGTGATTATAAATTCTCTGAATATATCCCTCCTCAGTTCTTTTCTATAAATAAGTGTGGTCAGTTTTAACATAGTAACTTGTGAGTTGATGAGTGGGGAATATTTGTGAGGCTTCCCTCAATGTTAAACCCCAAGTCATCTTATTTGTAACTGTGGGATTTAAAAACTGAATTCAATCATGCTCCTTGCCAGAGAATCACATACTCATTGTGATTAAGACATGGTTTTGAATTCCTATTTAAATGATGTCTAGAGAAATTCTGAAGTAAGAAGTTACACTGACTGAAATAGAGATATGTGACATTTTCAAGGGTGGTCATTCCAAAATTCTACGAAGTGTGTCTTTGATCTCTTTTTTGATTTTCTTGATAAACATTGTTAATCACCTTGGTTTAATCTTTTTTATTTTGGTTTAATCTTTTTAAATAAATTAATTAGCTTCTCAAAATTTCCTCCAGGTGATCTAATTCACTGGTTAGAAGGAGACATCCCAACTTTCCACCACCTTGTCACCAAATATGACAGAAGTGAACTCACTAGGCAATTAAGAAAAATCCACCTTGGCTGACCAATGGGTAGCATTGCCTGTCCTGGCTGCTACCTCAAGTCTATCAGAACCCAAATAGCAAGTTGGGTATTTTTTATATTCTTATGTCTGTTCTGACTTGTCCAGTCTGATTTTGAGCTCATCCTTGATCCCACTGAGGATAGCCTCTTTACAGCTAAAATGCCTTTGACGTCCAGATAGCTTTCCCTCATAATCTTGAGGATTATATCATGTGGTCTCGGGGAGTATTCAGAGTAAGTGACTAATTCTACAAAACTAACCAAGGTTGCTCTAGACTTGAGTGGCAGAGAAATGACTGAACACTGAAGTACTCAGAGGTGATTATGGTTAATATCCTGTGAAAGCTACAGATGGCTTCATACCAAGCATAAAATTAAATAGGTGCATTAAAAATTTTAAAACCTCATTCTGATTTCAAAGCTTTTAAATCAGTTTCAAGCAAGCAGTTAATTTTGAACTTATTTGTCCTTTGCCTGAATAAATAAAACAAATTTAGCTTCTTTGCATTTAGTAATTAATATTATGTGGATAATATGGATTCATATATTGCTGTTTCAACAGCTGTCACTTGAAATAATTTTTCTTCTCTGAGGTTTTTCACATTTAAGTAATTTCCCAATCCTTCTGAGGCTTTGTACTTATAGAACATTTTCCTTTTATTTATTATCCATTAGGTCTATAATCACCTGATGTTACTTGTGAGAATTATTAGCTATAGTTAAATGACATTTATTAGAAACAAGAGTTTTCAAAGTTAGAATTGTAATGTTTTTCCTGTAATTATAACATGCAACTGCTTCTTTATAGATGGTACTTGTCAATTTAGGTCCAGGGTCCATACGAATGAGCTCCTGTTATGGTATGACGTAGAGCTGCCTGTGAGAGAAGCGGCTGAATCACAGATCAACGCTGTCAATTCAAAAATATTTTCTCTGAGCTTTATAACTGCTCATAGTATAATAGAGGCTCACAGATAATAGCAGAGATGTAAAAGTCAGTAGAAAGGTGAATCAGTGGCTTCTAGAGAATTTCCTTTTCCTAGACCTGAAAGGCTCTGCTTTAAGCATTAATCTTATTTTAAATGCCCAAATTTTTCTTGTTGCTTTAATAAGGATCTCATAATCTCTGGAGCTTAGTAATTGGTTTCAGGAATAGCATGGACAATTATATGATAAATGTTGGACATTAAACTATTGTTAAATCTCTTAACATAGCTGCTCTGTGGCTCATTTTTGCACTACTGTTTATTTTCTCTGCCCACAGTATTTTATTAGGTGTGGCAAGTTTCTCCTAGTTGGTACCAATTATCCCAACCAAGTGCTGGACTTGGATTTCAGTGGCCTGTGAGAGACCGTGTCTCTGGATGGACAATCACAGGAGTCTATTGATGTACTTCATTTTCTGCAGATTTGGAGGACTGTGTGTCATCCCTTTGAGGGCACAACTAATTTCCACTTCAAGCAGCAGTCACAATTGCCCAAAGAGTGTGTCTCTCCTGATTGATGATCTGGGACTCTCACCGTCCCTGGGCCACTCTAAGCTGAATTTTATAAAGATCATCTTATTAGTCAGAATTCAGTTATGGAGAACAGAATCTGCTGCAGCTGTTTTAAGCAGAAAATGATATATTATGTATAGGTTATTATATAGGTCCCAGAATTCTCTGAAGGACTCAAGAGATGACTCTAAGCTGAGGAGGCAGACACATCACGATGAATTCCCAAAGCCTCACTGCCCAAACCAGGTTACTGTGGTCAGACAGCTGCTTCTGCTGAATTAGTACCAACTCTGAGGCCAACACTTCTGCTCTGTCTGCACCAGCACAAATGATGCTACATGCCCTGCCTCTCTCCCAATTAACTCAGTTCAGAATTCAAGTCTTGAGCGCATGTGATTGGCAGAGCCTAAATCATATCCAGAACCCCTAGCTACAAGGGAACTTGGAGGAGGGGGGAAATTTATGGGCACTATAGTATCAGAGGGAAAACACAAGGAAATTGGAATCTATGTTGAGCATGCCAGTCCACAATATTTGCTACTAAAATAGTCCATATTTAAGTCAGACAAACCAACTTACTTCCCTAATTCATAAAAATCCATCCAGCATTTTGGCGTGATGCATAGTAATCGAATAGCCAGACATATTTATTTGGGTCAGTAAACCATTCTTTCCGTTATCAATGCTGTCATGCTTCTACTTTTAAATAAAATCAGTAGTTTAATGAATAAAAAATAGCTAACATCTTTTATTGAGGCTTATGTGAATGTCGGTCAAATATTGGACATAAGATGAAACAGTACCACCCAAGCCAACCCCATTGCCTTCAGACAAAATCACTCACATTAGAGAATTTTATCCTCAAAGACATGATGTAAAGGTGAGATTCATAGGTTAGGTGTTTAGTTGCATGGTGAGGCAGCTGCTGGTACAGTCTTTTTTCTGCATTTTTCTTTGGTGATATGGCATGCATCAGGGCTGCTTTTAGTTTGGGACTCGGTGAGTGGACAACCGTACACTGTGTTTTTGTTTCATTTGTACTTACTTACCTGACTGGGAAGTTGAAATGCTCTAATTCTCTTATTTTTCCTTAATAAAAAATCCTTTCTTCCTATACAAATGGTGGTTCACTTGCAATAATGTTATTTGGCTTGCTTCATTATTATAGAATATCTTAGTGCAAAGGATATAGCCAAATTACATTAGGGAACTAGTAGGCTATTAATTGATCTAAAAGAGTAAATGGCTTTTTTGCTTCCCTCTGGTCTATGCTGCTAAAGCATCTTCTCAATGAATTACATATTTACTTTCCAAATTGGATTTTACAAGCAATGCTAAATGGTAGTGATATTTTCCTTTATTTGTGCTAAGAACTGATCTAAGTGAATGCTTAATTTTCCTTTAATTACTTCATTCATTAACTCCTAATTAGTACAATTCCATCCCTGATAATTTGGTTGTTGGGGCACTAGTTCAGCCATTCTCATAATAGGTATTTTCACTTTTGTTTTAAAAATTATAGATAATTAATGTTCATCAATTTTAACAATATAAAATCTGGGTAGTAACACTGTGGGCAACTTGTGCATTTGTTCTTCCTTGTGTCCGTCCTTGTGCCTCTGTCTATTTTCCAGCTTCTTCACCATGATTGTATATTATTTCCATACTCAGCAAGGACCATCATTCCAAAAGAAAACAGTGGGTATATAAAAATGTAGGCATGAAGGAGATAGTAAAATTGATAATGTTTATGGAAAAGATTGACTAGACAATTTTATATGACTAACATTGTCCT
This sequence comes from Carollia perspicillata, assembly GCA_004027735.1. Taxonomy (NCBI): domain Eukaryota; kingdom Metazoa; phylum Chordata; class Mammalia; order Chiroptera; family Phyllostomidae; genus Carollia; species Carollia perspicillata. The sequence goes on along the minus strand of PVKM010039275.1, from coordinate 8,762 downwards.
CAAAAAGCTTTGATTTTAGTTTTTCTTTTTTCATTTTCTATTTAGTCCCTTAAAAATTGAAAAAAAAATTTTAAAGCAAATGAATTGTATCTTCTAGAAACCATGGAGGAGACTAAATTGAAATATAGCAGTGTTCTAGGTGACATTTTAATGTTGACGAGCTTTCTGTTTTAATTTTTCTGTCTGCTTCCTATAATGTGACAAAAATAGAGAAGACTAGTTTACTGAAAATTAAGTCTCAAATAACTTCTATCAAAAGTTTAAGGTAGGTACATATAAATTAAATATATTATTTAGAAAATACTATTAGACATTTTAAAATGATTCAGTATAGCAAACAGAAAATTTTTTATGCTAACTTAAATTTTATGTTTCCAAATGAACAATTTGAATTTAGACCTATAGAGGCATCTCCCTATACACAATAGATACTCTAGTACAAGAAAAAAGTGAGTTTCTTTAATAACTTAATTAATTTATACTCCACTCATTTCATGCTCCAAAGAGATTTCATCTGTAAGGACTTTGAATATTCATCACTTTTTTGTTTTTAGGTTTATCAGATACTATTCTCACCAGAGTGATGGTATTCTGCACAGTGATCATTGTAACTTTCTCAGTATTCTACATTTTTAAAAATTCATGTACAATACTTAAATTCAAAATTGTTTGGTATATAAGGATTACTCAAAGATTCTATTAGGAATTTTTGGGTAATATTGGTCATATGTATTAATTAGTAAATATATATTAATTTTAGATATTGCTTTATTGAGGAAAAAAGAAAATGCTACTACTCGTTAGTTATAAGTAGTAAGCATATTTAACATATATTTAATAAATAAAATAATATCAATTTATTATTAATATATTAATAAAGTATTCATATTCTGAAAGTATTATGAAGGGGGGAAATCATTTGAGATTTTATTATCCAAAGATAAGTCTTGTTAATATTTTGGTGTGTGTATTTATATATTTTAACAAATTGTGAACATTATATATTGCTTTATGTCTTGATTTTTTTCATTTAACAATATAGAGGGTGTTTCTGATGTCATAAATGTTCTAGAGCATGATTTTAGTGATTAAATATTATTCCCTCTATATATGTTGAGTATTTAGTTTTTTAAAGTAGCTTGCTGGTATAAATAACATGGTGATAGAGTATTTCTTTTTATTATTAAAAATATAAAAAATCCCTTAAAGACATACACATACAAAGAATCCACCGATTTATTATCACAAGAATATGATGCTTAAATTATTTTATCCAAAAACTATAAAATGTAAAACAGAAGGCTTGACTTTTTTAATATTTAGTTTTATAAATGTATAGACTGTAAATAATGAGATTTGATGTAAAAGAGAACTGACTTAAAGGTATATCAGGGAAATTACAAGGGAGCTAATTGGGAAGAAGGAAGTGGGAAGCAGACTTCTCAGATGGTTCCGAATGATCCCCCCATTGGTATTTCTCCCACTGTCTAGTCTTCTCCCCTTGAGTTGCACTGCACCTAATGACTTCGTTCTAGACAACAGTCTATGACAAATGTGATTCGCTGTTACTTCTGTGACTGAGTTACAAAATATTGTGACTTCCATCTTGCAAGCAGATCCTCTCTGTTGTCTTCTTGGTTTGTATGTTTTGGTGAAGCAAGCTGCTGTGTGGGAGAGGTTCACATGGCAAGGAAATGAGAGGAATCCTTTGACCGACAGCTGACAAAGAATTGAATTCTTTAGTCCAACAGCCTGTGAAGAACTGAATATTCCCAACAACAACTGGGTGAGCTTGGGAGGCCGATCCTTCCCCTGTCCAACTTCCAGATGAGACTGTAAATCCTGGACCAGCCCCCTGACTGAGAGACCATGAAGCAAAGGACCGAGATAAGCTGTGCCTGTGGTCCATGGAAACCATGAAATAAATAATGTGCATTGTTCTTATGCTGCCTAGTTTCGGGGCAAATTCTTATGCAGCAATAGGCAGTGATACAGATTTGACTAGGAAGAGGGGCAAGAAGGAATTCAAAGACCATAGAAAAGAGGCTTATACTGAAGCTCATAGAAAACCCGGCAACTTTTACTTTTTCAGGTATCTTTTGCTAAGTGGATAATAGTGACTGTATTTCATTTAAAAAATTATTTTTATTTTAAATGTGATAAATAACACTTTCTATAAAAAAGTTAGAAAATATGGAAAAGTTTAAAGAAAAAGAATTACACAATTTTATCTGAATATAACTACAATTATTATTTTGTTGTACATTTTTCAGAACCCCATGTCTACAAAATCAGGATTATATACTAATAGTGTTTTCTACCTTAGCTTCTAACCCAAACATGTCTTACATTTTCCATTTAATATTCTTCCACACATCTTTTAAATGGTTGCATAGTTGCCCATTGTACATGACAGTTTATTTAATCAAACTTCTATTATTTGCCACTTAATACTGTATATTAATACATAAAATTTGGATTATCCCAGAACATTTATGGGGTTTCTTTTCATGCTTTGCTTTATCTCAGAGATGTAAGTGATACATTTTCATAGCTAAAGGAGGACATAATTTTTTTAAAGATTTTATTTATTTATCTTTAGAGGGGAAGGGAAGGAGAGAGGGAGAGAAATATCAATGTATGGTTGCCTCTCATGTGCCCCCTGCTGGGAACTGGCCCACAACCCAGGTGTGTGCCCTGACTGGGAATCAAACCACGATCCTTTGGTTCACAGGCCCACGCTCAATCCACTGAGCTACACCAGCCAGGGCAGGAGGACGTAATTTTTAAAGCCAGTTTCCCAAGCTAAGAGTACATTATTCTCCAGAAAAACCTCACTTGGGGCACTTCTTGTCGCTGTTAAATGAAAGGACTTAGATAACTGAACTAAGTGATTAACTAATGGAAATAAGCCTGGGAAAGTGTTGAGCATCTATGACCTCATCTGAACAAGTCTTGGACTGCAAGTGGAAAGTAAGTCATCTTGTGAAATGTAGCTCATGTAGAGAAATCAAGACATTTTGTAATAAAATACCTGCCTCTGTTGGCCTCAGTAGAGCTGGAAGGACAAGGGGCTGACCTGTGTCACTGGAAGAGGGATGCCGTTGTGGGCACTAGAACCAGCAGGGCCCCAGGTGCTACCATGGTTTTCACACATGAGTGATAGAGAGGTAGAGACACAAACACACATCAGAACTCTCCAAATAACCATCTTCCAAATGTTTCGTATTGTACTTTATTGGTTTTTGGCAAGTTCTTTTTTTAACTTCAAGCTGGAAGTAAAATTGGCAGTAATTCAAAAAATGCTAAATTCAGCTTTTTCTTAATTGCTTGTCTCCAAATGCATTTCATTAATCATAAAAAAAGGAATAAATAAAATGTGGATAGTCATGTGTCTAATAAAGTGTTTTGCTCTGGAATCTAGATGATATATTACCACCTCCAATCCTAAGATTCTGTGATTTTATGATTTAATTAGTAAGAGTGATTAGAAAATCACTGTGTGACTTTTAACACTGGGGTTAATGACATTCATTCTTTTCTGACCACACCTCAATTCGAATGAAATCTCCTTTGCTGTATGTACTTTCTAGTGAGTGGTGTGTCTACACAATTGGCTGTACTTACTCTTTCAGACAGGATAAGGGAGTTTGAAGGATCTTAAGGCACTTTTCTCAGATGCAAAGTTCTTAAGTCAGAGTTTAGCTCTTGCTCTGAAAACTTTGAGATGACAGCTTTATTTAAATGGTGGCTTGGATATATTGATTATGAAGCTTTTGGGTTTCTTCCCAGGGAAGGTACTAAGTGAAAATGTTTTTGAATTGCTATATTTGTATCTAGGAGAAGATTCTGTGGTTTTGTAGGAGTGTCTGACCTCTGACTGCATCAGACTTCCCGTGATACTTCATGTAAAGAGAAGCTGACCTTGCATTTCTACTTGGAACTGAGATTGATAAAAATCTGTGTGTATGTTTCACAAAAGATTTTTCAAGGTGAAAAACGAAGCCCAACACTTGAAGGTGGTAAAAAGTATTACAAAAGAAGAATTAGATAAAACTTTCTTTTTCCTTAATTAACCTAGACAAGTGATTAGCTTTATAGGAAAAAAAGAGACAGTATTGTTTTAAATGCAAAAAATCAAGTTCTTTATTAAGTTAGGGGGTCTCAGCAAGTTAGAGCATTGACTGAACTTTGATACTCGTTATAAATAGAATAAGAAAACCACACAGAATTTTTATGTTCTCATAGCTCTGAGTGGCTTCGCTAAATGACTTCCATTAAAAGAAGTGACTAAAAGTAATATTCTTACAACAAATTTAGTTCTTACCATAGAAATGTGAACAGAGCAATGATTGGAGAACTTGCTTTGCTATAAACTCTACTTCTTTGACAGTCCAAACAGGTCTTGAAGTTAGCCTCAATAACCACTAATCCTGTGACAAAGCCGCCTCACATGCTAGAACATCACATGAGTTTCTTTTTTTCTATTCCCTTCTGCTAAATTTCTTTTCTCTAAATATCCATTCTTTTTTACCTTCAAAAACTCATGGACACCTGTTATGTAAGGCCTGTACAGTACAGTGGCCTATGTAGTATTGCACAGTTCTGCAGGGGACCCTGCTCAGCTTTTTCTCTCTGATGAAGCTGAGAACTTGTGACCCTCTTGACAAAAATCATAAGGGGTCAATGCTCTGAAAATAGTGGTCTGAATTCTTGTAGTGTCAAGACTGATTTTTTAAAGTAAGACTTATTTTTGCATGCTTCCATCAACTGAGGAAACACATAATGACAAAAGCATCCAATGATTCAGGAACACTTTTAAGTGAATTTATATAAGAAACTCAGATATTACCCAGAGCTCCCAAGTCTCTCAAGATCAGATTAAACTAGGCTAGACCACCATGTGCAGGGCTGGTAACAGGCGATGTGCTACTCATGTTTCCTCGAGTTGCCTACATTTCAGTTCCTCCTGCGTCCCTTTGCTCCCACTGTCTTGCTGTTTGGCATGAACCCTGGGTCAAATCCAGAAGTTCAGTCTCTTAAACATTTTCTATAAAAAATTAACCTGATTTTATGAATATGGTAATTTTCCTGAAGGTCTGAGAGGTTCCACTGCTCACAAAATAGCCTTACACCATTTTGATGGCTGTACCCCTCTCTTCTGCTCAGAGTCTTTCAAAGCCCAGGCTTCTTCCATGACCCCTCCCACTGATCACGTGTCCCAGATAATGAGTAGGGTCCTCTCCCTCCATCTGCAGCTCTTCCAGTAGTGTGTCCCTACTGGATCGGGCTGCCTGGCTTCCCCAACCTGTCTGAACTTTCTGCTGCTCATCAGTAAAGCATCTGTGTTTATGTCCAATGGGAGTACATATGTGTTAAGCATATCATTTGTATACTCCAAAGACAAGGCTTGCTGTGTGTGTATATTCAGGGTCTCCTTAGAGTAATTACAGTGGCCAAGGAACCCAAGAATCTAACAGATCGAGGACTACTTCCACAAAAATCTCTCTACTGTCAATAAATTCTGGAGATATTATCCATTGATTTACCTATATTTTTAATATCAGCATTTGTCTCTTACGTAAACAATATCCTAAAGTTTATCCCCTTAAAAAACTTGTACATATTTCTATTTACCCTAAATTTGCCCCCACTCAAACTTTAAGCATGTATCTCCCTTATTATATTCCAGACTTTAGTGAACACATTCAGTATACCTCAATATTTTACTGACATTGATCTTTTCTACTTTTGACTTTGACCATTTCACACTGAAGAATGATTTGTCCTCATGTTTTAGCTTCCATTTCCCTTACACCACCAATGTGGTAACATTAGAGATAATGGCTATTTCCTCCCTACTCACCTGCTAATAGTATACACCTGATGTCAATACCACTTGCGAATGGTATTGATATTAGAAAGGGATGCAACTGCCCTCCTTACTGGATTGTTTAAGAGAAAATATTGATATGATATTTTCAAGTTTAATTGAGTTTCTTCTATAATAATAGTTTTGCAATAAAGAAAACTTGGAGAAACTGGATTTCAATTTCTTCTGTCAGTAAGCTAAAATATTGGCTCATTGGACAGTCTCAGTTCTTGTGATACAACTAGGTACTATTTTTATTTTTCCTGTTAATTATCACTGAGTCCTCTTAGAAAAATTGCCCTCCTCCCATGAGAAAACATCGTATATTACCCAATGGTTAAGCTCTGGACCAAAGGGTGCAACGGCTACTGGTGTGTGTGGAGCCAGCATCCCCAAGGAGTGGGATCACAGTTTAGAGTCGAGATCAGACAAGACCAGCAAGTCAGAAAATAGCTATGATGCAAAGCAGGGGGATAACTTCCTGAGTGACAGAGAGCTGATGGACTTCAGAGGAGGTAGAGACCCGCCCCACAGGGATCAGGGAGGATTTCACAGGAGGAATGTTAGTAGCACTGTATATACTTGCTGTTTTTGGTAGCATTAAGAAGAAAGCACATTTATAATTTTATACTGTAATTATCTGTCTAGTAATTAGGATAGAAAAATGTTCATGGACACATTAGGTTGAATATTACTTATTTTTAAAGCCCTATTTTCTTTTACTCATTTAATTAAAAAATTGAAATACATGCTTAAATCTTATTCTAGTATTAAAAAATGTTTGGAAAACTTTTTCTTAATTTTTGTCACTGCAATCTATCCTGATGCCTTCAGCAATAGTCATCATAACCCAAGGACACTATAACCCAAAGACTGACTTATAGTGTGCTGAGGTTGCCCCATCTTTCCATTTTAAACATTTATATGGTCTGAAATCACTGTTTTGCCCAGGGGACATGTTTTCTCACTGTAAAATCTTAAGGTAATACATCGTTTGGAAAATATGGGCTGACAGGTGGGAGGGAAAAGCTGAAATTCAGCTCAACGTATTGAACAAATATCATCTACATCTGGACAAGTCACTCTAAAATGTGTCTGTGTAAAAAATATTCACAAAACCTGTCTTAAAGTTCTCAAAAGCCTTAAAGTGAGGTAGCACAAAGCCAGTAATATCCTAAGAATCTTTCTAGTTATATCACCAAACTCCCCATAGCCAATAAGTTAATGAAACCAAACTGACACGGGAACAAAATTCAGTCACACTGACATAATTCTTCTCAGAACATACAGTAGTAACTCTTGGATTTCAAAGGCTCTATAAAAGAAGTCACCAATAAAATAAAGCATTTTGCACCTATGAAAAGAAATTTCAGAATGAAGTCTAATTCCAACAATCTAAAGGTTTCCTAGAAGTTTGAATGATCCAAAGTGGGACTTAAGAAGATTAAGCTGTAATAAAGTGGCAGAATGGAGGAGAGCAGAAGGTCCCGCCAAGGATACCAGTCACCCAGCCTGCTGGATCTTTGAGCACCTACTTTTTTCTTAGAAAAGTCTGGTTTACAATGCTTTGTTCCCCCATAAATAGATGTTGTTAGAAGCCCAGTTCCAAAAGAAATTCCAGACATTTCTTGAGCTTAGATTTTCAGCACATCTTTGGGCATGGAATTGACCTGGATAGGAACATCTCCAGAATGAAGGTAAGACTGTTCCCTCAGCCATCTCAGTGCATAGCCTTTGTACAGTTTTCCTAGCCAGGCCCCCCAGTTTCTGGATTCTCAATCTCTGCTTGCAAAGTAGCCAATTATTTCCTGAGCTCATTTCTTGTAATACTTTGCCTGAAGTACAAAGTAAAAGAGAGCCCCCAGTTATCCTCTGGCTAACAACCATTTCTCCCAGAGTTACAGACTCTGTAACTCTGTAGGCACATGGCCTGCTTTCTCAGTTAGCTGAGGAAACAATTCTACCAAATATTTTGCCCCTCTATAACTTGGGTGTCCACCTTTACAGCTCTGCTACAGATTCTTTTACAGTAAGTCTTGAAATGAAATGGTGCAAATCTTCCAACTTTTTTCTTTTCAAAGCTCTTTGACTATAAGAGAACCTTGGCAGTTATAGATAAATTTTAGACTCATCTTTTCCATTGCTACAAAAAAAACATGCCAAGATCAAAAACTGAAGCTGGAGAAGCAGGGAGTGCGGATGAGAGTTGGCAGATCAGGACAGTCACTAAGTAACCCTCCTAAAGCACCAGCACGGTGGACAAGTGAGAGCTTGAGGGGCATCTACTGAGAGGAACTGCAAAAGGGGCTGGAGTCGAGGTCTGTGGAAGGCTGTGACCTGGTGCTAGCTCTTGCCTGTGAGTTTGCTGACAGGCACCTGGGGGTGAGCTGTGGCTGGTCAGGAGGGTGGGCATAGGGAAAGAAGAGCTGGCATAGGGAGAAGAGGATGCGGAATGGGGAAGAGCCAGAACAGACTGGCACCTGCTGGCATCTCTGCATCTATCTCTCCTCACCTCTGGCTACAAAGACCTTCAAAGCATACTGGCTGCTACTTGACGTGACTTCTCAATTCTTGAGCGCATTTCTGTTTTGGCTCAGTTTAAACCAGAACTGAACAAGAAAAGTGATTCTAAAATGTGGCTTTGCCATGGCCAGTGTAGCTCAGTTGGTTGGAGTGTCATCCCCTCACCAAAAGGTTGCAGGTACACACTTAGGTTTTGCATTCCATCCCTGATCTAGGCACATACAGGAGGCAACCAATTGATGCTTCTCTCTTGCATCAGTGTTTCTTTCCCTTCCTCTCACCCTTTTTCTCCCTCTAAAAGCAATGAAAAAATGTCCTCAGGTGAGGACATTAAACAAACAAACAAACAAACAAACAAACAAACAAA
>PVKM010039274.1:0-13814 GCA_004027735.1 Carollia perspicillata | reverse complement strand
GGTATGTATGGCTTACCATAACATATTTTAATATAAATTTATATTTGGAAAAGTGCTACTGCTTCTTAATAACTACAAAAATATAGAACTAGACCAAGTGTTCTTGGATGGTAGGGAGCCACAAAACATATGTAATCTTAAGCAAGGTATATATTCACCCCTGAGAAATATCAAAGTCACAGAAAGGGTGTGTAAAATACATTTATCATCAAACTGGGCATACATTTTTAAACTTTGAGAAATCTTGAATTTTTGTGAATTCTACAGTAGGTTGCTTTGGGGCATGTATAGAAAAATGAGTTTTGAAGTGTAGAAAGGCCACAGATATATAAATGTAACTGAAGAAGCAAACTAAGTGATCAGTGGTTTTAAAACTTCTTAATTCACTTTATAAAATATATTTATTATAGAAATTAATAAGAATAATGAGGTCAAGCAGATGAACACAAAAATTTCAAACTAGTAGTTATGAGTATAATATTATGCTTTAATAATATTAGCCTCAGCAGAATTTATGTGTTCAGGATCAAGACAAATATTTATGCACACATTTCCATCGGTCTTTTGTATCAGGAAAGCTAACGCATCCTCCGCAGGCTACAGCCCATGTGTCATAGCCAGAAGTGTGAGTCTTAGCCACCCAGAAGCAAGGGAGTTAGGAAAGGATGTGTTTTGCTTTTTCAGCCTCTATAATGGGAGAGTAGCAAGAGAGCAGAGTTTGGAAATTACTACTGAATCAGCAAAGCAGCAGTCTCTACCATATTTGGGTTTTACATTAATATCAATTCATTTTAGCAACAAATTCAACAACCTTGTTTTTGGAAGCCTTTAACTTCAATTCACAAACATTATTCTATTTATGAATCTTATAAAATAAAACAATCACCTTCACTTTTTATTTTATTGATATTTAATTCAAGTTGAATAAACTAAATTCCTTTTTACAATGAGTGAGGGGGAAAACATTCTTTATACATCTTCTTTGTAAGTTTGAGATCATCAGAAAATAATAAACTTATTTAAAAAGTATCACTTACTATTTAAGATTACATATACATGTGTTGAATCATAATGTTATGAAAATAGAACTAATTTCATGATACACTGAAGAGCTATATCTGCCTCTAAATATAAATTTAAAAGACAGGTCATAAAAACATAATATTGCCCTGGCTGGTGTGGCTCAGTGGACTGAGCGCCAGCCTGTGAACCTAAGGGTTGTTGGTTTGATTCCCAGTCTAGGGCCCATACCTGGGTTGCGGGCCAGGTCCTCAGTCGGGGGCACATAAGAGGCAACCGCACATTAATGTTTCTGTCCCTCTCTTTCTCACTGTCTAAAGTGAGAGACTGTTTCTGTCCCATTTCCTCTGTCTCAAAATAAATAAATAAAATCTTTAAAAAAACATAATATTCATGAAAGTAAATTACTCAAAGAAAAATTTTCAAAACACCAACATAAAAACACAGGCAGTAATATCTAGTTAAAACAGTAAATGTGGGTGACCATTGACAATTCATCAAAGAATTTTTTCAATAATTTATACTTTAATCTTAATAAATATATGAAAAAGTCAGTCTCAATGCAGATCAACTGTATAATTTATTTATAATAAGTATAAATAAATAAATTTAATAATTATACATTTATTTCTAAGTATAATTTATTTATACTTGAGGTCTCTGAATTGTGTGATGTTCTGTCACTGATATCCTGTGATATAAAAATTCTTTGTTTTGGCTTTGTTTTGGTCAATTTGTTGAAACAGCATTGACAAATAATTTTAAGATAATTGCACATGTGAGAAAACTATTTATAACACAGCTCATTATTATATAAATTTCACTATTTCCTTCATCAAATTATGCACTATAAAACAACTAAGAACAGTCAAAATCCACCATAAATTGCTTGTCTGTAAGATGCTGTTGCCCCATTATTAAAATGTCCCACTGTGACTTAAAAAAGAAATAGACACTTTTATTCTTCTCATGAGTGAATAATAGACCATAAACACATTTTTACATCAGAAGTTTTTTTTTTGGTTCAAACTATTCTGCTTTTATTTCTTTATAATGAACAATTATTCTAGAAAGTGTCAAAGATGTACAAACTTGGTAAGGAGAATAAGCAACAGAATAATACAGGAGTCTACAGTGAGTTTTGAAATTATATAAATATTTTAAAAAGGCATAGTTAATTTATGTCCCCATGAAAACCTGCACAGAGATGTTCACAGCAGCTTTATTCATAACTGCCAAAACTTGGACACAACCAAGATGTCCCTCAGGAGGCAAATAGATAAATAAACTATGGTACATTCAGAAAATGGATTATTATTCCACACTAAAAAGAAATGAGGAACTAAGCCATGAAAGAAATGGAGGAACCTTAAATACATGTTGCTGAGTGAAGCAGCCAATCGGAAAAGAGCAGAGCGTCTCCTTGTTTCATCGGATGGGTGTGCACAGGGCCTCACACTCAGGAACTATCCAGTCTGTGAATGAGCACATGGCATGTGCATCCCTGATATCCCTAATGTCTTTCTCCTCCTCTGGCACCAGACCCGCCTTGATTCTGAGCTAATGGTGAGAATGCAATAAAGTCTTGATTTTTTAAATGATTGGCTAAAACAATTTTGAAAGAGGAGGGGGGTTGAGCTAAACAGTAAACTATAGGTAGGGTTTTCATAGAAAAATAAGGGTGGGAAAGGCATTCCATGTGGGAAATAGCAAGTGAAAAGACAAAGGGAGGAGAATCCTGGCATCTTCTGAGGACATGGCAGAGAACGTGTCATTGGAGTGGAGGATCTCAGAAAACTGTTGTTGTCAGGCTCGCAGACAAGGTGAGGCTGCCGTATGGAGGTGCGTGCCAGGATGGGAAGACCAAGTGGTTATAAAATATTGTAGAACCCACCTTTTGCAAGGCCTTCATACTAGCCTTTTCTCCTCATTCTTTATCACAGTTTCTCATGGGAGTGGACAGGGCGTCCAGTGCTCCCTGGGCCATTTCGCCTGTGGGAACGTCACCAAGTGCCTGCCTCAGCATCTGCATTGCAACGGCGTGGACGACTGCGGGAACTGGGCCGATGAGGACAACTGTGGTGAGTGAGGCACCTGCAGTCCCAGGGAGAGCCAGGAGGAAAAGGACTGATGGCACAGTCACTGAGACCTCGTGTAACAAACACAGAAATGGGAAAAGCGAAAGCACCACCGAAATACAAAACACAGGGCCTTGCGAAAGTAACGCCCCTATTTTATTACAAAATCATAAGCATGTAATTCTCTACCATGACAATATCACACTCAAGCACACCATATGACATTTTAGGTGAAATGTTTAAATAAAAGCTAAACGTTTTTATACCCATATTATTACCCTACCAACCACACTTATGCAAGTGTTACTTCTGCCAGACCCTGTATATGTCACTAAGAAAATCTTAACATTTATTTCGTTGGCTTAAAATGCCTGCTCTTTTCTATGTGTTAGGACCACAGCCAATCTTTCAGGAAAATAGTGATTGTGTAGGTAGTAAACTATTTATTTATTTATTTATTTATTTATTTATTTATTTACTCACCTGAAGACATGCTTATTGATTTTAGAGAGTGGGGAAGGGAGGGAGAAAAACATCAATGAGAGAGACATCGACCGGTTGTCTTTCATACACGCCCCAACCAGGGACCTAACCCAAAACCTAGGCACATGTGTGACCAGAAATTGAACCTATAACACTTTGGTTTGTGGTATGACACCCCATCAACTGAGACACACCAGCCAGGGTCATAGTAAATTTTTTAACGTGTAAACCAGTTAATGTCATAGAGGCAGAATGGTATCGAAATTGAGAACAAGGGCTCTGGACCCAGACTGCCTGGTGTGAACCCAAATACAACAATAACCAATTATGTATACTTGAGAATGTTCTTTATCCTCTTTGCCTCAGTTTCCTCATGTGGTGAAAGGGTTCAAAAATTGTACCTACCCTAAAAAATTTGGGAAGATTAAATGTAAAAGATTGGAAGAGCACATGCATACAGCAGATACTATTTAAGTGTTTCTACTATGGCTCTGTCTTATCTTTGCTTACTGCATTATAAAGGAAAAATTAGACCTCTTAAAAAAGAAAAAAACACTAAGTCCAGCTTACCTACTGTTTAACTGACAGCCATATTTATGACCCTATAAAGCTTCTGGCCAATTATTATATTTGGGAAAAGTAGGCTGTTGGTTGGGATTTTTTCAAATGAAGCCTCAAAAACACAAATTTAGAAAAAAACTTGAATTGGATAGATCTGACTCAGTGGGAGAAAACGAGCTCTGGTTAATAATGTAAATGAAGAGATTTCTTACTCATGAAAAAATAAGGTCCTATTTTTGGAAGATGAAGACATGCGAGACAATTCTAAGTGCTGCATAAATTACTGATATACTGAAGCCTCGCTGTTACCACTCCCTCGAGAATCACAGACTTTTTAATGTGCCGCCTTGAAGAAATTAAACTTCTTGGAACACTGTCTCTGGGTGGTGGCAGGAACTCAAGAGAAGCAACAAAACTGTTGAGCCTAAGCTACAAATGCCTTTGATTTAAAAGCCTGTAGATAATGTGTTCTTTAAATATATGTGTAGATTCATCATCTTGTTAAAATAACTGAATACTACACAAAAAATTTTTAACTAAGGTAAAAGTGTTCTGCTCCCTGCCAGCCACTTCCCCCTCAGCCTGCTGGCAATTCAGAGAGGGGGTGTGACCTGAGAGACCCCACTCACCCACCATTGAAATGTTGGCAAGAAACAGGAATGGGAACCTGGTATGAGCAGCAAATTCACCTCCCAAGTAGTTTCTTCATGAAAAACATTTGGAAACTCTTACCTTAGTGTTAAATTTAAAGAGACCAAGTAACAAAAGTAACAATCCATAAAGTTGTAACCTTTGAAGTTATATAAATTTCTCAGGGTTCACCAATCAGCAGATTCCCAATATAGGAGGCAGTAAGGCACTGGAGTGTAATGATCAGCTGCAGGAGGCCTGGGCATAAATTCTTCCTATAAGGAGGATAAAAATGGCTGTTCTATTCATGCAAAATGGGAATAATTGGGCTCTTAAGAGGATTCAATAAGATCTAATGTATTTATGATGTATAGCAGTGTCTGACATATAATTAGTGCTCACTCAGTAAGTGTTAGCTTGTGTGTGAGTCAGCTGTAACTATATCACAAATTTAGTGAGTTAAGAACAGTAACTAATTACTTAGCCAGCAGCAGTTTAGTTCTATGGGTCAGCAGCTCAGGTCTGGTTAGTCTGAGATCAGCCGTGCAGTTTTCTGCGTATCAGCTTTGTCATCGGCCTGGGACTTCGGCTGAGACTACCTGGTGACTGAGCCCTGGTTTTCCAGCAGGCTAAGCCGGCTTGTTCTCATGAGAGACACATGGCACCCAGGAGTGAAGTGGAAGTCTGTAAGGCCTTTTGAAGCCACATGGCACTTCCACCACAATCCTTACTGAGGCAAGTCTCAAGGCCCGACCTGTTTCCAGAAGTGAGATGGACCCCTCCTGTGTCTGAGAGACCTACTGAATCAGAGACTCTGCTGGTGGCTCAGCGATGCTTCAATAAGCTCTTCATGTCATCCTAGTGCGCGGTAGATTCTGAGAACCACTGACCTAAACCCAAGTGAGCAGAAAATCAGGATGCGAAATGGTACCAATAACAGAAATAAATTAGAATCTTGTTTTCATTTTTTTTTTCTTAAAGAGAGGGAGAGAATGCCAATGTGCAAGAGAAAAAGCTAACAGCTGCCTCTCGTACACTTCCAACCTGGGACCTGGTCTGCAACCCAAGCATACGCTCTGACTGGGAATCAAACCAGTGACATTGTGGTTTGCAGGCGGGTGCTCAGTCCACTAAGCCACACCAGCCAGGGCAAGAATCATATTTTCAAGATGGTATGCAAGCATTTTAACTTATAAACTAAATTAGTATCGATTATCTAAAATGTTTTAGTCTCTATAAGAAAAATAGATACTCTGCTATTGATAAGCATCTGAAAATATAAAAACAAAAAAAATTGAACTCTGCTCAAAGTTTTAAAGATGACCAGTTGGCATGCTGCCACTGTCATCCATGCAGGAGTCAGCTGGAACTTCCCAGGAAGAAGGGCAGAAGGTTACCACCATTTATAGAGTCCAAGTGACTAAAAATTATGAGATGTAGTTATTTCTTCTTGTCTCTTATTGCTTTAATTCTCTTCGCCAGTTGTGAGGTTTTCTCCTTTATTTTATAGTATTTGGGTAATTTATGTTCTCCAGGCTGTTCATTTTTAAGACATCCATATTTAAATTCTGGTTAATGCTAATTAAATTGTCAGAAAGGTAGTTCTTTTCAGATTATGGAAACCTCAGGCTTATTTGAATAAGCAGCATTAAATATAGTTACAATCACATAAAATGCAATATCTTGACATATAATTTTTTAAAAACACAGCTAAAACCACTTTTAGAGTGATCATTTATAACTTAATGGTATATTGTCAAACAAAAAATATTTTCTTAATGGATAGGAGGACTTTTTCTTTAAATGAATTTTTTAAAATGCATAATAGTGAATAAAATTTAAGGAAATTTTTAAAATGTGAAACACCATCAAATAAATTAAATTGACTCCCTATATATTGAACTATAAAATAAACTAATTATATCTTAAAAAACTGTTACTTTTGTATTATCACAGTCATCTTAAACAAGTACTTTTAGTACTAAGTTTCTAGTTTTCTTAGAAAACCCATAATTTTATTATAACAAAACACTGTACTTAATATAAAAAAATTATCATTTCAAAAAGCATAAGACATTAAATCAATGAACATTTTTCATGAATACAGTGTAAGCAAAAACAATAGATTTAAACTTTTCAGCCAAATTCACAGAAATCCCTTTCTTTCTAAAACACATGGCTAACACAAAATATATACATATAGGTAGATATATATGTGTCAAAGTTGATTGTACCATTTTTGTAATAACTTTGATCATTACTGATAACTTCAATATGGAAGTGTACAGTTTCCCCCTAACTTACACCATTTGATATATGAGTAATTCCCATATAACTTTCATGTTTTTGTCATGTGTCACTAATTGATTTTTTCTCTCTATTCAGAACTGTCACAGATGCAGAGTAGAGGCCAAAAAAATATCTCAGAGTCATTAGAGCAGTGTTTGGTGAGGCAATGACAATTCAAAAAAAGAGGGACCTTTTCCTTTTCGAGCTACTTCAGGGAACACATCTGAGTAAACACCAAAGGAACCTGATTAGGAAAAGGTGAGGACTCTCATTCAGGAGGCATTTATGTCCATTTTAAACTGAGTGCTAACTTAGGAGTAAAGATAAATTATTAATGTAGCATCAAATTTTCAGATGTTGTGGAATGTATTCGCTATACCTGAATTTCTATTTAAAAGGAAGTCTTTGCATTTCCAGATTAAAATTTTCTAGCCTTCCTTCTTCTACATTATAAAAAGATGGCTGCACAAGAGGGTTCCCTGTTGCAGTTAGAACACACCAACCTCATTCCCCTGCTGGTGGCAGGTTGTGCTACTTACTCCACCGTAATGATGCGAGCTCTGGTGCCGGCTCTGCAGGCTCTCTTTGATTACCCCTCACCTGCTCTGCACCTGAGCAGCCTCGTCTACAGGAAAAGGATGGAGGCCTTGGTCACTCTGCTTCCATGTTAGTATTTGTATAATCCACAGGGGAAGTGGAAACTTCTCCTAATTCATTTTGGGTGCTATGGTAGGTTATATTCGATAAATATTAATGTCCACCCAGGACCTCAGAATGTGACCTTATATGAAAACAGGGTCTTGTAGAGATAATGAGGTAAGGAGTTTCTGGTTTTAACCAAATTCAGCCCAGGGAAAAGGAAGGGAAAGAAGACCCATCCACTCTCCCTCTCTGGTCCACATCTTTTGTCCATCTTAGGAACAGCAAAGCACACTTTCCTTTTTTGTTTTCGCAAATCTATTATCGATGCCCTAACGTAGGCCTTTTATAATCACACAATAAGAATTTGACTCCTTTGTTATTTGCAAACATCTGCATCATCCATTCCCCAAAGTAAATAAGTGGAAAACTTTAGCAGCCTTCTACAGGAAAAAGGGCAGAGAGTGCAAGGAATTCAAGGAAAGAAAAACTTTAATACCCCAAAATACTTTCCTCTCCCTGGCTTCACACTTACTAAGCTATCAATATTAGATAAACAGTATTTATATTTATAAGAGTGATGGTGATATATATATGTATATATACACACATATATATATTTAATGGAATTATAAGAATGTTTGAAGTGTATTCAAAGAAGCTTTTAATTTTTAATTGGGCCTGCATTTAAAATTCTAAAATACTAAATATTCCTTCATGTCCTAAATACAGCTTTTTACACAGTGTGAGATTGATAGCAATGCTAGGTAGTTTGATGTAGAATTCAGCTGTTGTCATTAGAAAAGCCCATGAAATTTAGTGGTTTGTCTTTTTCAAGGTTAGAAAACACAGGAGGAAACGTGGCATGGGCCATAAATATGTGTGTTAATACACAGCCATGCATTATATGTTGAAAAATGGTTGGTTTTCTATTTATTATTCTCAAAATAGCATTGGAAATACCTAAGTGACTGAACCCTTGACTTTTCTATAAACATAATCCATGTTTAAACCTCAGATGTGTCTACCTGTTTATCCTACAATGCTTAAATGATGTTTGGGTTAACTCCATAAAGATATTCCATCTCAGGGCACTTGCCTCAATTTTCTTGAAAATCACTCGGGATAATGTTGTACCCCTTAGTTTCTTCAAAGAGTTGACTCCAAAGTTGCTGAAAGCCCAAAAAGAGGCAAATACAAACTCGGCCTGAAAACTGCTGTTGTCATTCCAATTCAAGGACATTTCACACAACCGATTTGATGAATTGCTCTGTCAGGTCAGGCTGCATCTGGAGGTTTATTCTAACAGCCCAGGGCACCCCGCCTCCGGGAATCATTACTTTCTGAGAAAAGATGTTCCGCTCTGCCCCAAGAATGGGTGCTAGTAATAAATATCTTAGAATCAGGAATGCTCTGCTTTGCATAAACCTGAACTTTGAATATTAACCACCTGTTCGTGCATACATTCCTAAGTATGCATGTATATGAGTACTTTGTAACCAATAGGACTTATGTCTTTGTTTAAGTAAAAGAAGCCATTTAGTATCCAGTATCATCCCACCCTCCTTTGTTCTGGTCTCCTCTCCGACAGAGACACAAGTCCCTCAACTTTTGATTATCAAAATCTATGTCAAGGGAATGTGGGAGTGGCTTCTGCATATCTATAGGAGCCTGTGGGAAGCTTGCTCTGAGGACAAGGGGCAGCAGGGCTCCCCCGGAGCTGGTGAAAGGTGCTGAGTCCTGAGCTGCATCCTCAGAACCACTGATCTAGTAGGTAGGAGTGGAGTCCAGAAATCTGCATTTTAACAAACACTACAGGTGAATATCATGTCTGTTAAAGCTATGAAATGAGCCCTGGCTGGTGTGGCTCAGTGGATTGAGCGCTGGACCGTGAACCAAGGTGTCACTGGTCTGATTCCCAGTCAGGGCACATGCCTGGGTTGGAGACCAGGTCCCTAGAAGGGGGTGTGAGAGAAGCAACCACACATCCCTCTTTCCTTCCCTTCCCCTCTCTCTAAAAATAAATAAATAAAAATCTTTAAAAGAAAAAAGTTATGAAATGCTTCACTTCCCAATGCAAACAATTTTATCACCCAGTTCAGAACACCTAGAAAGTTGGTTAATTAGTCTAGAGCAATGGTTTTCAAACTTCAAGAGGCATCGCATCAGCTGGAGGGCTTGTTAAAATATGGGTTGCCAGTTCCATTTTCAGAACTTCTGATTCAATGCCTCTAGTGGAGAGCCCAAGAGATTGCTTTTCTTTGAAGTTCACAGGAAATGCTGATGCTGCTGGTCCCAGAACTACACTTGGAAAATTGCTGATCTAGACATACTCTGTCTTGTGCAAATGCAGAAGCAAACATTTTCCAAACTGTATGGAATCTTATTAAAGGTGTTGAACAAAATCAAAGACATCTCTATACTGCCTGAGTTCTCCTTTCATCATACTAGCATGTATTATTAATTCCAAGTGAGGAGATATAATGCAGCATTTCTCAAATATATTTCACTGCAGAGCTCTCTTCTTAAGAAGAATTCTGGGAAACTCTCTGAGAAAAGCCTAATACAGCACCATGACAAATCAGTGCTTTGAGCAAACTTGGACTTTCCCACCATGTCCATCCAGACCTCATCCCTTGAAACCTGCCTTTCCTCCCATGACAATGCCAGGGGAATCTGAGAACACAAGAGAGGGAGAGGCATTGTCCAGAGTTCAAATTGGTGGGTCTAGCCCCCTTTTTAAAAAAATTAAATTAAATTATAACTAATACTTGGTGTAAATAATGTTTTTGTATTTTATATATTTTATACAATGCAGCCAGTAATAGCCACATTTTAACTATATTAAAAGCACCTTAGTAGTCACTGAAGCATATAAAAAATACATAGGTTAAGAAGGTTTTGTCCAACCATACTCTCACAAGGAAATAAAATACATGTATAAATAAGCATAATGTAAAACAATGACAATCAGTGTAATAAGAAAGCTGTAAGCAAAGTGCCCTTAAATTAGGGGCCGCTTCCATTAATCTTATTTGAGTGATTTGGACTGCCCAGTTGTTGACAGTCAACAACTCTGCTAGAGGAAAGAAATATGCTCCCTTCGGTCGACAGGATTTTTCATTACTAATGCTAGCTGTCCTCCACTGCAGTGTAAGAAGACTGACGGGATGAATCTCACAATGCAGTTCTCCCAAAACTTGTACTGAGACTCACTTAGGGCACTTACGGGAAATAGATGCTCAGGGCCCCGTATTTACCAAAGAAATCAGAATCTCCAGTAGGGGGGCCCGAAAACCTGTGATTTTGATATGTACCTTAGGTTCCCAAATTTTATTGTAGCAGAATAGGAACTGGGTTTTCTCTGAGTATCTTTGAGGACAGTTCATCATTCATCCATTCATTCATCCATTCAATAAGTAAATGTCTCTTGAGTTTGCATAGCATGCAAGGGCAGTTTTTTTTAAATTTATGTCATTAACTTTTATTCACAGCAATATTACATTCATTTTTAGCTAAAAAGATCTAGTTTAGTAAATGTATACATTCTAACAATACTGTTCATACAGTACACCAATATATAATGGAAAGCAAATCCCCTAACAATATGCTCTTAGTACAGCACTCTTTATACTGATGTACGTTGTCTCAAAAAAAAAAAATCAGGAATCAAATTTCAGTAGGATAATTACTAAAGTGTGAAAAACCATTCTGTTCATTGCCCAATATTCTTAAAATAGAAAGGATACAAGATTTAAAATACAGACACACATATATACACCAAAAGCTGGTTTTTTTTAATGCTGATTTTCCAACTTTGTCACTTTGGTTACATGTCCTGTGTTCTATATTCCTGGCTTCTTGTGGGAGAAAGAAAAGGCTTTCGGCAGGCAGAGAGGAAGGTAAAAAGTAATTACTAAAAATCTGTTTGAGATGTTGCTGTCCACACATAATATATGCTGTGACAAGGGGAAACATAAGCAGGTTTGTCCTGTCTTTTTCTGCCTTCTAAAATTCCCCACTTCCTTTCTGACATCACCTCTGTTCTCTTTCCCTCTTTCTTTTCAACTGTGTGGGGGTGTGACATGGTACAATGAGGTACAAAAGAAGAACAAAGTAGGAGGCTTAAGAAGGAGAAAGAAGAAAAGCAACACCAATAAATACCTCATTTGGATTTGTTGGACTAATATGTTTCAACAAATACCATACACAGCAAAGCCCTTAAAATAGAAGAAGGGTGAGAGAGTTGATGGCAGGAGACAAAGGACTAGGCAGGAGCACAAAGCCCATTCTTTTAAGCATTATGGTATCTGTTAATGGTTTTAAAAATGCAGCAAATTGAAATAGTTTATTAGTACATTTCAGTTAAATACAGAGCCTGCTTTAAAAAAAAAACAGAGTGATGAAACATCCTGAATGGTGTGGCTCAGTTGGCTGTGAGCTGTCCAGCAAACCAGAAGGTCAAGGGTTGGATTCCCAGTCAGGGCACATGCCTGGGTTGCAGGACCCGTCCATGTTTCTGTCTCACATCAGTATTTCTCTTCTGTCTCTTCCTCCTCTCCCCTCTCTCTAAAATCGTAAGTGTGTCCTTGGGTGAGGATTAAATAAATAAATAAATAGATAGCCCAAGTGAGAGAAAAATCAACATCTCATGACAGTCGCCCAGCCTCCTGGCCTCATAAATTTCACAGCGGCAGAGAAGCACCACCCAGAGAAAGAGCTGTCACCTCACCTAATTTCCACCTCACCTAGACCTCAGAAAACGGATGGAATGCTGTCACCTCGCCTAATTTCCACCTGTTTTCTGAGGTCTAGGTAGATGTGTCAGGAACGTGAACATGAACACGTGTGTGCACCTCCTCCTCCCACAGTGCCGCAGGCACCGGCAGCCTGCAAGGTGAAGGCCTTTATATACCTGCAAGCCCACTTTTCTCCTTTACTCTGCAGACACACACAAAAATCATTTATAGTCAATGCCTCAACATACCTGAACGTAGACAGAGCCAAATGATTTCTCTTACTCACATATTTTATTTATAACATTTATCAATATATATGAATCTGTAACTATGAGAATTAATTTATTTTTAATTAGTGTTTAGTAGCATCTTAATGATTTTCAATAAAAATAATAATGAATTTAAATTCCAGTTAATAACTACTTATTGGTTATTTACAAATTTTGTATAATTCATGTAGTTCTAATGCAAAAGCTTCAGTAGTGAAAATGTAACAGACAACAGAAAAATAGAAAACAAATAGTAATAATTTAATATTTAAACCCGATGTCACATAAAAGTTGGACTTCTACAAGTAAAATATAAACTGATTAAGTTTCTTTGGCCTAGAAAAATATTAAAATAATATAATTGTTTTAGTTCTTTAGTTATTTTAAATAATTCTGTGTCTCAGTGAATCACTTAAACTTTTTATAATCAGTGTTTTCATCTGTAAACACAGATGATAACATTGACCAAACAGAGTAATTATGAGGATAAAATAAAGTACCTAGTACAGTATAGCAGGTACTTGCTAAATATTGGTTCTCTCAGTGCTAAGCACTAATATTCAGTCTCTCTGTTCAAATAGGAAAATTAAAATCTCACAATTTTTTTTATATCTAAAAATATGAACCAAGTTTCTAAAAGTAAAAACATGCCAAAAACTCAACAAACTCAGCTGAACCATAGCCAAGGAAACAAATAGATGATTCTGGAGCCCAGTAGAGCAGAACGCTTTATAAGGCTCTTAACTCTATCTCTAGAACACATATGGCCAAGCAGAAACAAGATGAAAAGTGTCGCTGACATTCCTGTAGTGAGAACACAACACTAAACTGCACTGAAACTCGTAGGTTCGGGAAAAACGCACCACTTCATTCTCATTCGTGAGATTCCACTTGAGCTCCCCACGTTAACTAAATGCCCAATCACATTTAAACCTTATTTTAATCAAATAATTCAGCCAGTCTCTGTACCTATCAGGGCTTAATGTAAGAAACAGGAGCCATATTAGGTATGTCAAACAGAAATTAGATAATTACAAAATTTTCAAAAACGCTAGAAGAGGGAGAGTCAACAAGGCTTCCATTCGTGCCATTAAATCCAAGAGCAC
>PVKM010039273.1:0-13905 GCA_004027735.1 Carollia perspicillata | reverse complement strand
CTAGGTGCTCATCAGTAAATGAATGGATTAAAAAACAGTGGTACATTTACACAATGGAATTCTATGCAGCAGAAAGAAAGAAGGAGCTCCTACTTTTTGTGACAGCATGGATGGAACTGGAAAGCATTATGCTAAGTGAAACAAGCCAGGTGGTGAAAGACAAATACCATATGATCTCACCTTTAACAGGAACCTAAACGACAAAACAAATAAGCAAGCAAAATATAACCAAAGAAATATGTCCTTTTAATCTCTCTTTTTCTAGAGTCATTAAGGCATTATTTAGAGTTCTGGTTAGTACTTTCTACAAATATTTTATATATGATATGTCAATCCCAATGGACTCCTATAGAGTATATTTAGAATCAGCATAAATCTTATTATTGCAATAATATGTAGTTGGATAGGATTGGACAACTGACCTAGTTTCTAGGTTCATAAAGACAAAATGTATGTAGAACAAACTGATGTAAATGTAGCACCAGGGTTCAGATTTTCTAATGAAAGATTAAATTTCATTTTTTTTTGAACAACTGCACTTTTGAGCTAGTAGAATCAACTCCTTTGGGCATCCCACGGAATTCTATTATTCTGGTGGTATTGGATCTACTCTAATATTAAAATTGGTTTATGAATTGTTCTTTTACTTGTTTATATTTCCCATATTCTTTTGTTTCTTAAAAATTATATAATTAAGTAACTTAATGAAAAAATACAAACCTGTAGAATTAATGAAAACAGCAATGTTGCCCCTAAATATAAAGACTAGTTTTTCATTCATTTGTTATTTAATTTAGTTATTTATTTTCATTTATTTATTAATTCATCCAAATTTATTCACTACATTCTATTTCATTTTAGAGATTCATGGTTGATTGGTATATTGCTAGAAAAGTAAAGGAACTTTCCTGATTTAAAAAAAAAGACTGGTAGGTCATCTCTGCTAAGTAAATAAGTAGTGGTTAGAAACACCTTTTTTATGTGGAAAGACAGGCTATGACTAGAGAATTTCAGAGTTCAGAGGTTTTAGTACTAATGGAGATTGTTATTAACTAATCACAATGACAAATAAAATATTTCATTCAGAGAATAGAGTTAGTGACATATGTGAAATTCCACTGGAGAGGTGAGCCGCTACTGATGACTGGCGAGCACCCAACACTGGCTACGAAGTGGAGTAACTGTAATTGAGATAGACACTCAAAAACTGGTCTCTTTTTGTGTGGGTATGTCCATGGTTACAGGGATACAGGAGAAACTGTGTCTAAAGCTGACTGTGATGTGCTATGCATATTTATACTTATTCTCCCTGACTTTTGAAACTAATATAGTGCCCATAAAATGAGTTGAATAAACTAAAATACTTTGTAAAATAACAGTTTATAAAAATTTAAAAAATCAGTAGTTTTAGTAAAGCCCAATATTTCCCAAAACACTTAGTAAAAATTCTATACTGGATAACAGACCTTTAAAATATTTTCTCAGACCTGTGATATTTTTTAAGAAGTCAAAAATTATGATTATATTAGTCTAGTATCAATATTAGGGCACAAGTAGCTTAACAAATCAATTTACTTAAAAACTTCTTTTATGTGGTGAACCTTTATTATAACAAAATGTTCTCAATAACTTTGAAGTTTTTCAAAATGCGCTAACATAATTTCTCCTTTGCAAATGACCTTGTATGAAACTTTCTATTTCTGTTCAATATATTTACTATTGCCATTTCATCTTCTGTTGTTTTATTAATTTTTTTTAATGGCTGATGTTTGCAGCAGGTGGTAAATCACTTCAAGATCAAAATAATAATCAATTAATATATTATAAAACAAGTTAAATGAAAACCTGTCCATACTGAGACTAGTAACAAGTTGATTATAGCTGTGTTCAGAATAACAAAAGTCAATAAACAATCAAAATATCTATGAAGAGGCAATGAAATGGGTATAGCTATTAAGCATTAACAAGAAACATGCACGGATCCCAAAGGCTTTATGTTCAATGAAAGAAACCACTTTATGCTGCATTTCTTTAAGTTCGGAAAAAGGGGAAAACAATAGTGACGACAGATGTGTGGTTTCTGGGGTCAGGGACTGACAAAGGGAGACTGACTGCAAAGGAACGCAGGGAGCAGATGTGATGACACTGTTGAAACATACAGAGAAGGGAAAAACCAACGCGAAGCTAAGAAGGTTGTTGCCAAATTATCTGTCATTTTCCCAACAGAATCTAATCAAAGCAAACACATACTAAGCAAGGAATGAGAAGTGTATCTATCAACTTTTAGATAATGGGTAAACCAAAATGGCACAGAGAGGTGGCATATGTCTCCAGCTACCACTTGGGGGTCACTTGTAAAGCTTCAGACTAAATTTTGACAAAGGCAGTAAGGAAAGCAAATGTGCAAGAAAATATCCTTATTTGAGGCATTTTTTTTTTACCCTAGCTAAACAACAGAATAACAGAGTTCAGTGGTTTACAAACTGTGGCTTAGGGCCAATTTTTGTAATAATATAAACTCAGCATTATTGGTGTATTTTTCACTCTCATTCTCTTATAGTGTATTGTGGAAAACTGAGAGACCACATCAAGTCCACATGCAGCTAATTCAGAAGAATGAACAGACCAGGAAAACTATAAAGACTATATACCACTTCTCATAGTGCTGCTCTCAAACATAAAAGTGCAACAAAAGTTTGAGAGACAAAAAACATTAAGAAAACTTTACTATGAACAATGAGGACAACTGGTCCAATCAAAAACTGAATTTCTGAATCTGAAGACAAAAAAACATAATATTATTTAATCAGTGTTAGAAAAAAAACAAGAGCATATTGTATTTAGAAAATTTAATGAACTAACTTATTGAAATGAGACCAATCAGAAAATTATTTCTGTAACTTAACTTTCTCTGAAAGAAGTTACTGTATAATCTGGATTAAGCAGAAGTCAAGCCTCTTTTTTCTGGTGCCTCAGAGGTGATCAGCTACCAGCCACCAGCTGGCAGAAACTCACTGAAGTGGACAATGAATGCAAAATGCGTATCGTTCATGAGATGCATATGGCCATAGAAATGGCTGCTGATGTTCTGGGTAAAGAACGGAAGGGTTATGTGGTTTGACTCAGTAGTGGGAATTTTTCTCAGTGAAGCAGGGGGTCTTGACCCAAGGCCATGGCCACCTGCTGCTGAGTAAGGAGTGTATATGTTACAGACTAAGGAAGACTGGAGGAAGAAAGTGCAAAATTGTTTGAGGTTGTGCTGTGCTTGCCAGTCTCAGTGTTCTCAACCTGGTCATTGTAAAAAAGAGGGGAGTGGTAGATATTCCTGGATTCACTGATGCTACTGTGTTTCATTGCCTAGGCCCCAAAGAGCTGGCAGACTCCTCAAGCTTTCAATTTCTCTGAAACAGATGATGTCTACCAATATGTCATGAAAAAAAAAAAAAAAAAAACCTAAACAGAGAAGGTGAAAAAACCTAGGACCACAGCATCCCAGATCTAGCGTGTTGTTACTCCAAGTGTCCTGAAACATGAATGTTAGCATATGGCTCTGAAGAAACAACATACTATGAAAAATAAGGAAAGGGCTACAGAATATGATAAGCTTTTGGCTAAGAGAATGAAGAGGGCCAAAGAAAAATGCTGGGAACAGATCATCATGAGATGTACTCAGTCCTCTCTGAGAACTTGAGTTTGAGTCCGGTCAAAAATGAGATTTTATTAGAGTAAAAAATAAATAAGAACAAACATTAAAAAAGAAACAATTATAAATTAATATGTAATTTCTGTTGTTAAAACGTCAATAGAATGCCTAAAGAGTTCACATATCAGTGACCTGCAGTTTAAAAATATAAAAATCTCCCAGAAGTTTAAATGATAAGCAAAAGATATATTAAAACATAATAGAAAATTTTAGGAATACAGAGCAGGAAGCCAAAAGTTTGCACGTCTATGAACTAGAGCTGCCAACAAGGGAAAGCTGAGAGAATATAGGGCAGTAAACAGTAGTTAAAAATGTACCTGACTTAAATTAATCTTTACATTTAGATGGTCCACCCAATTGAAACAGAAAATTATTTTAAAAACACATATATCTGGACATAATATACTCATGACATAACACAGATATTAAGAAAAAAGCTAAGATTTTTAACATCAATAATTTATCTTACAAATTAAGAAGAATATGCTGGAATAAGATGTCTCAAAATATTTGAAGATAATTGACTGACAAAGTATCAAGTGCTTTGAAGTTTTGACTATTATTAATCCTAGAATTACATATGAAAACAGTCATATGTAAAGGCAAAATAAGCAATTTTTAAAAGATTTTATTTATTTACCTTTAGAGGTGAAGGGAAGGTGAGAGGAAGAGAAATATCAATGTGTGGTCACCTCTTGTGCGTCCCCTGCTAGGAACTGGCCTGCAACCCAGGCCTGTGCCCTGACTGGGAATCAAACTACGATTCTTTGGTTTGTAGGCCCGTGCTCAATCTACTGAGCTACACCAACCAGGGCTCAAAATAAGCATTTTTTTAACATATCTAACAACCCAAAGCCTTACCTTCCTGATAGTGTCTCTAAAATACTTCAATTTTTCTCATCAATAAAATAAATGTTTAAGATCTTTATTTTTCTAGTTAATGAAATCCTCGGTGGTTTCAAATGGCTCAATTTGTGCTTGATGTTTGCTAACAAAACTAACAAAAATATTAGTTATTAAAGCAAAAAGATGATGAAGTTCACTAGAAAATGTAAAAGAGAGAGATAAAAATCTGATTTAAATCTAACTGAGTAGTGCAAAGGATAGATGTGCCATTGGGAGGGATTGTAAGCCCAATAGTTTACAGGTTCAAATAATGTTAGAACACATGAGAACTTTGTAGTGAAGTGACTAGAAATGACTCACGGTCCTGGACAATTTCATTGCATAATTGATAAGACTCCTGCCTATAATCTTATGCTCAATCATTTATCTTCCAGGGTGCACACATGAAGCAAACAAATATATGTGCATCTGTCAGGAGAATCTGTGATATGCAAAAAATAGTTCACTTCAACAGCGGCTGACAAAACCAACATCAGCATCTTGGGAGCTCTGCTTTACTTGGCTTCACCCAGGGGCCCAGGCAAAATAGGCTTCATCACTGAACTTTTGTACTTGCTGAGGCAGGAAGGAGTACACACGGCTTTAACATGTGCAAATAAAAATAAACAGATCATATGTTTTAACTCATGTTTTAATTTTTGAAGTATAACTAGCTTTAGAAGCTGCGTATTACAGTTCTGTGTCCAGAGGAGAAATAATCACACATTTTTGCTGAATAATATTTATGACTATCATATCTTATGAATTGATATACTTTGTTTCATTTTATTACATGATCTTTGATATATAAGAAATTTATTTCTGTGAAAGAGAGGTATTGATAAATTTAGCACACACAGGTATGTCTGGGCCTCTCTGTCATTGTCCAAGATTTGTGTAATTAAGGGCAAATCTCCCTGTTTCTAAGATCTACTTCTAAGATCTTTCAATTTCCTTATCAATAAAATCCTGCATGGTTTTAGAGAGACTTTATCTTCTTACTTGACATTTGCTTCTACTTCACGGGCAAGAAGATAAGAAGTTTAATGTATAGAAAGATTAAGTAAAAAAATAATTTCACAGTGCATGTTAGTGATCAATTTGAAATCTATTACATTATTTTTATATCTAATATTAAATATATTTTATTTCAGACAAACAAGGATAATACCCACCCAGAAAAACAAATAAGTAGTAATAATAATCACAATCATAAATCAAGATCTGTCAGACCAAGTCCAACTTACCTATTTTCTTTCTCAAATCTCTACTTGCATATCATATATTGGGCTCTTACAGGCCAATGATAGTAATAGAATTTAAAAAATAAGACAAATATGAAATATGTCCTGAAAATATGTCATGTCATAGTCAGTACAGTGTCTAAGACGTATTACATAAAATATGTGTCAGCAAATTGCAATTTAGTCTCTGCGAGATTCTGTACACTGGAAAAAACAGGTGTTCCTGTGTTTGATGAGCTTCAGAACCACTGCCTGCGACCAAGACAGGACAAGTGGCAAGGAAGTGAAATCGACATGTGGCAAAAGCAGCCACGAATTTATGTTCTACCTTCCTTGAGTATTCTGTGAGGTTCTAGTAACAAAGCGTCAAGAAAATATTCATTTTGCCTGAATTTAAATTATTGATTTGCTTAATTTATTTCCTCTTAAGAGAGAGCATATTAAATGTATACAACAAGGATTTGTACTTTTCTTGATACAAGTAATACAAGAATGATTGCATTCTCCTTATAAAAACGTGGAGCTTGGAATGAAAAATAAATGAGTTAAAAATTAAAATGGTCTTTTCTACTCTTCTTTATTTCCCGGAATCTGTTGCTACTCTCAATTTTGTACATGTTTACAAGACCCAATGTGTTTCTTGTCTGTCTGTAAATATGTAGATACATATCATAGGTAAGTGAAAATGTTTGTGTTTCTGTATGTTATACTCAGAATATAAATAAATATGATCATAGTGTGTTTATTTTTGTGTACATTATATTATTTCTACAATAAAAAAGATCTTCTTAGATCTGTATAAAGTACAATCTAAGTTGATATTAGGTCAGTATGTTCTGATATGATTGGACCAGTTCCTAAAGTGTGAGGATAATTCCCATACTAGTATGGTCAGCAGCATTTACCTCAAGCCCTCCTACTCCCCCAGCCAACTTGCCTCTCGCTAAGGAAACTCATGACTTGGTCATCAAAAGATTAATGCTTGGCCTTCAGACAAGAAGGCAGTCTTCATATACTTTAGAAGTAACATTACTATTTCAAGAGCCTGAAACAACATATTTATTTCTAATTCAGATGGCATGTATCATGTGAGCTAGCAGTGATTTCTGCTCCTTTGGAAGGTGGGATCTATTCCTTCACCCTTTACATTTGGACTTGGTCTATGATCTGAATTTACCAAGGGGATGTTGAGAAATGGGATGCAAGCAAAGACTTAAAACAACAACCCATTGGGGTTTTCCCTTGCATGCTGTATTTGAAATCATAAGTAAATTATATAAACAAGCCCATAAAGCTGTACTAAAAGGTGAGGGGCACAAGGAAGAGAAGTGAGCACCCTATGTCACAATATACTAACTTCCAGAGATAAAAGGGCAGTTATTTTTGATCTAGCCCACCGGCCAGCTGTCTATAGTCACAGATGGAACCCAAAAGGAGTCATTAGAATTCCCTGAGACCGGAAGAACCACCTAGCCACTACAAAAATTATGAGCTAAATGAAATAATTTGCTTTTTTCATTAAGCCAAATACATTTTTTTAGTTTTTTAATTTTAGGTATTTGTTTTGCACACCAAAATCTAATATATGAACTCTTATCTAGGAATAGGACTCTGCTGTAGCAAAAACCTAAACCATTGTATTGTTTGTGTCTGTGAGTTGATCATATCTGGAAAAGCGCTAGGAAATTGTTCATATAGCTTAGAAAAGTGGTGATAAAACTGCTGTGTTAGGCTGGAAAAATGACCACTTGTCATCTATAGCAGTGGAAAAATTGTTTAAACCGCTGCCTGTGGTAACATAAAATATAGAAATATACCCAAGGAACTTGAGAATTTGGCTACATAAGTTACTGGAATTTAATAAAGGGAATTTTAAAATATTTATATCTTTGTACAAACAATAGTACCATTTTTCTCAGATAATCTCTCTTTGCCCCTCTAGTTATAACTTCTACCCTAGTTCTCACTAGGAGGCTGAGCTGTGTAGACAACAAATTATTAGGCTACTTTCCTCCCTGACTTGTATTAGATTAAAAAATCTTAGATGCATTGGCACAAAATGAGAGAATAGGAAGACAGTATATTCAATACCATGGCTTTTGTCCTGTCAGGACACAGACTGATGATAGAGCTTCACGACCAAAGGTCATAATTTCTGTCCCATTTACAGCTATAGCTCCCTCGCCATTTTTTCCCTTTTCTGCCTTTACCCCGCTGGGTGTTAAGGGGTTCCCACTGCTGCTAGCCCAAGAATGTTTTAAATCATTGATGGATTCATTTAAAATATTCCTGGGCTTCCTAATGGGACCCTGAATGATATGTCAATTGAAATATTATTAATAACATTATTAAATAATAATACAAATTTGAAAGCCCTTAAAACTTTGAATTACTTTTGCAGGTCTTAGTTTTTTACAGTGCTTTGTAGTAAACAGTATAAAGGCAGGTTTATGATGCTACATACTACTTATTTTTCTTGTAGCTAAAAGGGAAAAGGAGATATTTTCTCTCTATATTGCAATGCCTTTTTTACTAAGCTGTTAACAGAACCTGCAACCTTTCAAGGACAAATGGTTGAATTATGTAATTAACACAGGAGGAAAAATGCCAGCCTGAAAAATCCAATGAGGATTATATTGAAAAATAAAGGACAGAAAATGATTATTAATAGAAGCCCAAAATATGGACATATCCGGTTTTCCATTTAAACATCATTGATACATTTTAAAAGAAGTAAATACAATATTTTAAAAAACATTCATTTGTATAAAAAATAGTAAGAAAAGCAAGGGACTGAAACCAAAAAATCAGATTAGGTACCTCTGTGGAGGGAGGGGATGTGGCTGGGAAGGATTTCATGTTTGTGCACACAAACATGCATACTTTGGTGTGTATAAATGAAATAGGTGTAAACATGTGCTCAGGAGAACATGAGAAATAATTATATAAACATTACCTTACATCGACTTCACAATTCATGTTGAACTGAAGTCTTATTAAACAAAGTTGAATTTAATATTAGATCAATCTTTTTTCCCCCTCTCTCTGTGCCTGGTTTTCTTTGCAGCATAATGCCAAACATAGAAGGTAATCGTAAATACTTGGCTATGAAAAGAAGACAGTGCTTAGGTATGAATGGGAAATGTGATTTCCTTTAAATAAATACTTAAACACAGCTTGGTCCCCTAAGCACCTAGGCCTAGCTCGTGGCAAGCTGCCCATCCAGTGCCCCAAGAAGATGCCAGGATTTCCCTTCTTCCTAATCAATACATGGAATCAGGATGCCAGGGGTCTTGATCTCATCAAACCCATTCTAGAGCCATCCCTAGCCTTCTATACAAGATCTGGTTGGACAAGGACATTGGAATTTCTGGAATAACATTGGTCTCTAATAGTTAAGACACATATGGAATTCTCCTGGACCTGTGCCTAGGTGAGGGCACAGAGGGGATACACATGGGTGACTTTCTTCAGCTCCTCTTACAGGACCAGCAGGAAGGTGTGCCCACACCCCTGAGGATGCTGGACCAGGTGCTTTTGAAAAAGCTTTCCACCCTCATCCTTGAAGATCTTTTGCTAGCAGTATATGGCCCCTGTAAATGATGTCAGCTCCTTTGTGTTCTGATTGCATCATCTGCCACCTCACAGTGTCAAAAGGATAGGAGAACAGGCCAGTCACCACGATCACTATGAGGGGGATCATCCATCTTACCATGATGTGGGTGTTCTTGGGGTCGAGGTGTGCCTTTGGCCATGTGGTACAGGCTGAAGTCGGTGGCCTTGCAGATAATGATGCCTTGGTACAGGCCCTAGATACTGTCAGACTTGGCAATCTTCCCCAGAGTCTCCCAGGCCTTGGAATTCTCGCTTGGTGCCCGATTTTTACACATCAGCCACCAGACAAGTTCTGGCAAAATCCAGAGGGCAGGTGAAGCAGAGGGAAGGACCTAGCTGCACCACTGAAGGCCATGTTGCCAGTGAAATATTTGCTTCTAGAACTGCCTATGCTTGCCCATACCCCCGAGAAAGACCTTCTTGTACTTCTTTTTGAAGGTGAAGTTGAGGGCTTGCTTGAAGAAGTAACAGATGACCTTGGCCAGGTTATCCCTCCAGAAGGACAGCACATCTTCCTTCTTGGTGATGCTTATGATACAATCCACAATGCCCCTGTACTGCTAGTTGGCCATGATCTCCCTTCTGGCAGGTTGCACCTGTATCAGTAGTTTGATCACTGGATTGGGGCCAGGGCTGCCTTGAAGATAAAGGTGGCAGAACCTCCGGGTCAGGATGTCTTTGGCAAAGGAAGTGACCCCTTCAGTCCTAGTGGTGCAGGCAGAGGGGAACTGCAGCAGACTTAGAGCCCCGTGGGGAGGCAAAGAGGCAGAGGGCTGAGGGTGGAGGGCGGGCTTTGCTGCCTCTGAGATGCTGCTGTCAGGAAGAAAGGTGATCAATTAGTTTTAAAGAAAATTTACGTGAGACACCAGAGGTTACAGGTAAAATTTTAATAACATAGAAATAATTACAAGACTATATTTTGAAAGTGATTAAAAACATAAGTTTCCAACTAGGATTGAAAAGCATATTTAACAATGGAAAATGCTACATATATTTTCTAGGGAAAAAACCAACAATACAATAGTAGACAGATTGTCTGATGGTGTTAACAAATACTTTACCATTATATGTTTGAGTCAACTAAAATTTTGGAAACAGACAAAAGAATTTCAGCAAAGACAAACAATGAAGATTGCATGCACTAGTCAACACAGAATTAACTAAAATACATTTTTGTTCTTACTAGAGAGAGAGTGCACTGGATTCTTTATCTTGAGGGGTTTTATCTGTGTATGTGGGAATTTTAGTGGAGGTGTCAGGGGAGGATTTAAATAGAATATTCCTCAGCTTTCCAGGTGTGTCCTTTGTTATGCTGATATGAATACATCAAAATGAGCATGTAAAGGGGTCAGGGTCATTGTCTGGTCAATTCCACCTTAGAAGAGTGTCATCCTCCAGGGATCAGGACCAATGTAGGTTGGCCCTGGCCTGGTGTGGAATGTGTAAATCACATTCTAAGTTCAACTCTCTGTCTCGGTTTTTCTAATTCCAATTGCTATGAATTCTCCTAGCATCTTACTAAGCTGCCTCAAAAGTTCAAGTTGTCCAAAGCTGATGTTCTGGAGCTGATGTGCCTCTTCTCCTGCTATAAGCACAGACTTTCATACAACATTCAGTGGGAAACTCATTATTCCATTTGCTCAGGCCAAAAACTTTGGAGGCATATCTGATCGTTTTTTCTCACAGCCAAAATCAACTTCATCAGGAAATCCTGTTGCTTGTACCTTTGAAATATACCCATCTTTTCTTGTGAATACCCCAGGAATCACCACACTATTTTCCATGTCCATGAGTTCTTTTTAGCTGGCGATAGAGAAGGGTGAAATTTATTTTTTTTTTAGAAAGTATATATAATTTACAAGTTTTTGAAATTAAAGCTAACTCTCACAAATTTTTATCTTCTCACTTTTCCTGAATGTAGTATTGAAGTATACTTGAACTTTGAGTAAAAAATATAACATAATAATATTATGAATAATAATGAAAATATTACATTTTAAGGAGATACACACTTTCATTTTTTTAAATTTACTAAAATGTCATCACTACAATAGATGCAGGTGATTTTTATAGTAGCTTGCATATTATATAGTTTAATACTGAGAGATCTTCATTTAAATATTGCCCTTTATTAATCACTTGGCACGAAGACTCAGGCTATGATCAATATTGTGTTGAAATACATAAGTGGGTAGAAAGAAGGATGAATAGACGGTGTTGAGAAGATGATTTTATTTTATTTTTTTACCACTCTGCCGCATTCAGTGGAAGCTTCCGTTCCAGACCTGCTGTGGCAGCGACCGTTCTGTGGGTCGCGCTGATACACAGCAACAACATAAGGAAGGAGATAACCGTTTCTTCTTCTTGGCTCTTTTTTAATAATAGTCATTTTATACAAATTTCTGAAGACATTTCTTTACATATCATTGACCAGAGTGAAGTCCCATGCGTGAGAACTAACCATGGTAACAATGTTGCCACAAATGACCTTAAGAAAACTCAGATCCCATCCTGGAGATGGAGACTGAGTTATCTTTCCACAGTGGGGAGCAAATTGGGAGCTGTAAGCAGAGAAGGTAAGTTTATTTTAATAGACAACCATAAGAGACTGCTGCAGGTAATAATGTAAAAATGCATACAGTTATATGAAATACAAGAGAACTTAAATAGCAATTTACTTGGTGTAGTAGAATTTTGTAATCGATACAATAGTTTTGGCATGATTGCTTAAAAAATTAGTAAAATTAGTATAATTATTAATGGTGAAAGGTGCCAGATGTTACCAGCAAAGTCTGACCTCAGTCCTTGAGCTTGCCTAAGAAATAATTCAGAGCCAAGAACTGAAATACAAGCAAAAGGTTTATTTGGAAATCACAGAGGTAGAAGAAAGGAGGCAGCTGTGTTGCATGGACTCAGGAAACAAGGTACAGAGGCAAGAGAGGGGCCCTTGAAGCTTAAGGGAAAGAAGGCAAAGGCAAACATCTTGAGGGAAGAAGAGAAGAGGAGAAGCACAGGCATGCCTGAGAGAGAGAGGAGGGGGCTCACACGGGGCCCTTCGTCTTAACCAGGCAGAGGCTGCAACTGATCTGAGAGATACAGACTCATTCACATTTTCCATCGTGGCTGAACCATTCTGCTTTCCCACCCACAAGTGCTCAAGGGTTCCCATTTCTCCCCATTCTTTCCAACACTTGTTTTTAATTTATTGATGACAGCCATTCTGGCAGGTATGAGTGTTACCATCAAAAATATATTTTGTCTGCTATAAATATTGCTACCCCACCTGATTTTGTTTTCATTCGCAATAAATACAAAAAATTAAAAAATGACACGTAGGTTTCCAGTAGCCTTCCTTCTCACCTGGATGGACAGACTTCCCACTGATTTTCACAGACAGGTATTGTGGGGGCTCCTCTTCCTAGCACTGATGCTTCAGGCTGGGGAGACTATTGTGGGTCTGGTATCTTTTCCCCCAATCATGAAACAGAAAGGTTCACCGACAAAATTAAAATGCCCCAATCATGAAATTTATAAGCACCTTTAATACACAGAGCATGAAGCAATGGGAAAGGGATACAGTAAGTTAACATTCAGTATGAAGTGCAAGTGTGTTGGAAGGACTGTACTACCTGAATCTGTGTCATACAATGTGTAATTGTCGTGTCTCTTTGCTTTTCCAGTGATGACGTGGTTACCAGAGTGAGATTTGAATTTCAAGCAAGGGAGCCTACTCCACAAAGATGCTCCAGGGCAAATGACATACTCTTGCTTCGTCAGATAGACACAGGGCAAGTTTCCCTGGCTTATAGCTGTAGTTTGCCATTTAACTTGCTGAAAAATGATGGTTTTGTATGACTTTCATGGGCATAAAATTGTCAGGGCCAAAATGGGTATCATCAATGGGTGGCTTGATTAGGGCTTCATGAATAATAAGTGCTTTATATGTCTTATGTATATTTAATGTATCCTGTTATTTATTGCCTCTGGTACCTCATGCATAGTGAGTACCTCGTGAATAATCAGTATTCTTAATCCCTCCATCCTCTTTATGTTTAACTCACACATGCTCTACATTCTGACTTCTTATCTATATTTAACACAGCTTAGGAAATTCATCAATTTTTCCTTGCTAAAGTCAAATATTCTCAAGCAATACAATAAAGATCTGTCCTTCAGCTGTTGAACTCTGAATTGCTCTAAACCAGCTAAAATAATCAGGATTTTTAAAACATAAGAAAAATAGTACAGGGTGAGGCAAAAGTAGGTTTACACTTGTTCATATGGAAAGTGATGCAATCATTAATCAATAATAACACAACAATAGCTGTTTCCATGCTCAGAACTATGACTCTACTTTCGCCCCACCCCATTACATGCATGGCTCTATTTTCATAGATGGATGTGTAAAAAGACAAATAATTAGAGAGATACCAAAGAGAGCGTTGTGTTCACACAATT
>PVKM010039272.1:0-13813 GCA_004027735.1 Carollia perspicillata | reverse complement strand
GTCTCAGTTCAAATTATGTAAGACATGCAATGTGATACTTTCTGTTTATATTATTTAGTATAGAATGATTTGTTTTTCTAATTTTACATACTAAGCTACCTAAATGGAATAAATGATTAAGTTCCAAGAAGCATACTTTTTAATGAAAAAGCAAATATACTAAAAGAAAAAAAAGAAGAAGAAAAAGAAAAAACTCATCGGAATTGCTTTACAAAATGTAAAGCCTTGATATGAACCACAGGTTTGGTTGTGTAAAATTTGTACACAAAAATATAATGGGAATAATCATGGAGAATATTTTGAACTGAGTAATACCATGAACTGGAGAACAAAATGAGAAATTTTGATTAGTTTGTGGTACTGATCTGATTTAGTAAAGCCTTGAATAAGATCAAATCAAACTTTATTTTACCAATGGAAATATTAGCATTGATTTCTTAGTTATAGATGGTTGTGTTTCACACAACAATTTGGAGGTGTAGTCCTTGTGGTCTTTCCTACAGTGCAAAATTTACTGAATCGCCCTCATTGGATTAATGTCTAAGTATGAGCGCCCTCTGGTGTTTATTTTCAGTATATATCATAAAATTACACATTTTAACATGAGGCCTTGAGACCCTTTAAGCTTTAACTAATCCTAATACAGAGGGAGTAAAACAAATATTTACATGTAAAATGTATGTTGATTTTGATTTAAATTCAAATAAAGTTGCATCTGAATGGGACAATAACTTCAATTTTTAACAATAAAAATAACAACAAAAATTGACATTAGTTAGAAAACAGTTCAATTAGCCATTAATCAATTTCCATGTGTTTGTTCATTCCATTCCATCTCTATAGGGAATAGGATGGCAACATATCCCTTCCTTCACAAACATACGTTATTGTGTCAAGTATGGAAACACCAATGTGTTCATAAACCTCAAAATTTGGAAGTCTCATTTTTTGGCACTGACTTGGTTTCAAGTGTCTGGGAGAACTAAACAACAAGTTAATTTGATATTTCTGGTCAAAATATAGTTGATGTGAACCGAGTAAGTCTAGTAGGATAATCTAATTAAACAAATATTTATAGATCATACCAATAGATTCGATACTCGTTATGAAGGCCCTAGATGCCGAGCTTTGGAGAGCTCGCCTGGCCCAGACTTTCTGACTGCACACGCTGAAAAACTGCTGTAATGCTCCAGATGAGGAGGCAAGAGACTATCGAAAAGGCACCAATTCTGTACCAATGTCTTCTGACTTTATTTTGTCCTCACACAAATTTTGCCAGAAAAGTTGTATTATCCTCACTATGCAGATGAGGAAATTAAGTCAGACGATGATTAAAAAGCTTCTTCATATCATATTACTAGTAAGTAAAAGAGTTGGGATTCAGTTTCCATTCTGGCAAACTACTTCATTGAAATTTTACAAGAAAACAGCAGGTAACTGAAACAAAATAAAGCTTTGGTTCAAAAGAAGATCTTTGCTTTTTATAATAGACAGCTGTATATAATGTTTTGTCAGTAGATAGCTGTGATATTAATGTTCTAGATAAAGCAAAAAAATCATCTGATTTGAAAAAATCGTTGTGAAAAACTTGAGAGTGTAAACAAGAGAGAAGTAGAATAAAGAAAAGTTATCTACAGGTAAACTTGAACAATTTTGAAACAAGTGTCCATCAAAGAGGACCTTATACTTTCTCATTTTCATCACCTTTCTCCATCACATACAGGATCCCATATATGTGGGAGGAGTTCTTGTGATGGCTGGGAAAGCACAGGTGAACTTATTCATTGTAAGGGTCATATGACAATTTAGAGGGATAGGACACCGGGATTATTTCACATATGACCCATTTGGGAAACCATAGTCTAGGTATCTGAAGCATCCTAAGATACAAGCACTCTTGCAGCCTCACGGTGAAATAGAAAAGGCAGTAGATTTCAGGGCATATGTCAGGGTGATCAGCCCAGCATGCTGAGGCGTCAATGTCAGGTTTCACTGTGTGGTAACATTCCTTTTCAGATGCTATGATTCCCCCAGAGCAAGGCATCTGTGGATTTTAGAGGACATGTAGTATCATTAGGAAGCATTTCTGTTGGGTAGATATTAGAGCTGTTTTAATTGTGTCATTTTGTTTCTTTATAAATGCAGTTCAGATTCTCTGTTAGTAAAATGGAATTTGCTCCACATATTTTTAAAAAGTGCCTCAACATAAAAAGTGACATGGTTATGATTATCATTAAAATGTTTGCCCCTAATTTAAGAGCCCAGTAAATGTAAGAGACATTGAAAGATGTTTTATTTTTTAACCATTGTTTGATTTTTACTTTTTCAATTACTGTTGACATTCAGTGTTATTTTATATGAGTTTTGGACATGCAGCCCAGTGGTTAGACATCTGTATAATTTGCAAGGTGATCCCACCTATAGATAAAGCTAGTACCTACCTTGAAGGATGTATAGAAACTGTGTGTTAGGTGCATAGTTTATGGTTCACATAAAAATTCCAGTGAGCTCATCTCCTTAAACTGAGAAGCATGTTCCTTTTAAAAAAGAATACCAACATATTGTCTGAATGATCCTAAGAATTTTTTCATGAACATAGGAAAACTGTAATTAAATAAATTGCCAGGTAGTGATTCTGAGTGTAAAGAGTATTCAGTGAAAGAAAAGAAAAGAAATGATTGCTGTCAGTGATTCCTTTGGCTACCTTGATTTATCTTACCAGTGGTTGGTGTTGCTCACTTCATAGGCAACACTGCTGTGTGGTTCCATCTGTACTCTGTCCTGGGTTTCGATCATTCATTTTGGAGCATGCGGATTTTTACACCACAACTAAGGAACACCGAGCTCGAGGCTTCCTCTCCTCCAGAGGACCGCATGCTCTGTGGGTGGGATGGAGAGTTGCCTCTGACCGCACTGTTTTCCCTTCACACAGAAATAAGAAACAGCCACTTCTCTAAAGAACCCTGTCAGCCTGTCTCCCAGTATGTTTTTCCCCCAATGTGGAAAAAGTCAGCATCCAGAGTCCATGAGTTAATATTTCTGTCCCCAAATGTACCCCTGGATCCATGCTTCTCTTACCTACTAGCCTTTCCAGTTTTCTACGTTTCTGTTAAGTTGTGACAAATTAATGGGAGCAGAGTGAGTGTCCTGCTCCGCAGAATCCTCCGGGAGGGTTTCAGGCATTTAGAATTTCAGGTCCCCAAACATACTCACGGAATCAGAATCTGCATTTGAACATGATCTCCAGGTGATTTATTTTTAAACTAAATTTCTAGAAGCACTGGTAATGTGCCCATGGAATAAATAAATAAAAATTTGAACTCTAATGCCCCAAAACTTGAAAGATTCCTCGATGTCCCTCTGTACCTTGGTTTTTTATCTGAACTCTAATATATCCTTGACCTTCTCCATCAAAGTTAGCCCCACTCCAAGTTTCAAATCATTTCTTGATACCTTGTTTCCTTTGGAGACTTCATTCAGGGAGCTGGATTAATCTGCTGGAACCTAAAATTTTAGTTCATTTGTTCTTTCTTTTAATATGTTTGCTATTTTTATATTGTTGTTCAGTTACAGTCGCCCCACTTTTTTCCCGTTATTCTCCCCTACATCCCCACCCCTGCTCCCACAGTCAATTCTTGATTGACTCAGCTCTTCCTTTTTCTGAGTCCTCTCTTGCTGGACTCACCTTGAGTTGCTGCCTCTTGTTCCTGGATTTTTCCTATTTGTGTTCATCACTTATCCCCAGTGAATAAAATTGGTGTTATAATTCCTTTTGCCAGAAATGATCCTGTGTAGGAAAAACTCACTTTAGGGACCGCTGCCAAATTTCTGTCCTGCCAATGTTTAGCAGTTCATCATCCATCTAAAGCTGACTCCAATCCAGAGTCCGACACCTGAAGGCAAATGCTGCCATCAGGAAGCCAGAGAAAAAGAGGATGCTCTGTTCTGACGTGCTAAATCCAGGTGTGTGGGAACAGCACTAACAATCCCTCTCTGAGGGTAAGAGAGGACATAATTCAGAATGCACAGTGTTGCAAAATATATTTAGTAAGTTCAAACTAGTGTATTAATATTTAGACACTGAACAAGGTATGGAACGTTAACTTACAGATAACCAAAAATATTCACTTTATATAATCTGGTCATACAATAGGTTGACGTTAAATTGTAAAAGTAACATCAAACAAGCATTTCCATATATAATTTGCATTGGAAGATCAAACTAAATATCAAGAAAAAAGTCATCTTTAAGAAAAATTGGTGTATTAGGAAAAGCCTTCTAATAAACTATTATCTTAAAAAGGAAATCAAGGTAGAATCTATTCAACATGGAAATATAATGACATTTTACTTGTCATGGAGCAAAGGGAAAAAAACAGCTAATGTATTCAGAGAGGGCATATCTCCAGATAAATTGATTACAAAGCAAGGATAAGGTACCCTAATAAACTAAGATCAGTTTAAGTAGGAGATGTTCAACAATGAATTTAATAATGGAAAAAGGTGGGAATTAATTAAAAGCTGGAACAGAAATCAGTGAAAGCAATAAGCAAGGAAAGAACACTGAAGGTGTTCCACTCCTCTGTTAGACTGGAAGCTTTCTGGTGGTTGATGGGGGATACAGCTAATGGATCCCACAGTGTTACACCTACTTCTATTCTTTTGTTTCCTGAGGTCCGTTTTCTGGTGTTGTGTAATGTGGGACCCTGTGCTAGTAAAATGAGCCCATTGTAACACTCTAACAGTGATGCCTGCTGGGATCCTGTTGTCAGAAAAGATAAAAATAACTGGAAAAGTTGCCAAGTACTTTCAGAATAAACCACTGGCCTTTCCTAGGTCAATGGGACTCAAGGGAGTCAACTCGCCAACCTGTAGTCAATTGGTTTTCTTAAAGATGTTGCCATTTTAGGACTCTGCATTTGTCTCCATTGTTGCAAATTCAAGATTTCTAAGGGTATTAACTTTGCATCAGAGTCTCATTCTTATTGGCATAACCAAATTGCACTGGCTAATAACTCTTGACCCTAATCCTCAATGTTTCTGCCTTCTCACTGTAGGAGAGGAGATTAGAGACCGTTTGTACTAAGGAGACTTTTTGGCTTACAGGCCTGGTGTAAAATTACTTGTTAATTAATTTAGTTTTCCACAATTTTTTTCTTTCTAGTATCAGTTCAGCATCTCCATGCCCATCTAATGCCATTGTGTTTGCAGTCGATATATCTTTCCTACTATTCATATTTCTGGTATGTCACTCCAATTAATGTATTTCTTCCCAAGCTCTATCATCCAGGTCCTCACTAGTGGAAGTCAACCACTGTCTGTCCTTC
This sequence comes from Carollia perspicillata, assembly GCA_004027735.1. Lineage (NCBI taxonomy): Eukaryota > Metazoa > Chordata > Mammalia > Chiroptera > Phyllostomidae > Carollia > Carollia perspicillata. The sequence goes on along the minus strand of PVKM010039272.1, from coordinate 8,486 downwards.
ACTCAAGAGTAGTGATGCGCTTCCCAATTTCAGCCTGATGTTCAATGAGCCAGGTCTCAAAACTTACCTCATCACTTATTTCTCAGACAACTTCCAACAGCAACTGCCACAGTTTTTTTGTTTGTTTTTTAGCTTTTTTTTTTTTTTGAGGGGGAAGCAGACCCTGTGATGGAGATTATTGGGTAGAATGATTATTAGGAAGTTCTCTTAGAATCAACACCTGCATAAGATATAGGAAAGAAAAAGTAGGATTTGGAAATGGAAAATTTCAAGTATGACAGGTACCTGAACGATAAGCTCAGATGAACCTGAGGGACATTTTGGACCTGCAATGGCTATACTGAGCTATCTCATATAAGTCCGAAGGACCTGGCCTCCTTCTTCAGGCCACTGTCAATCACGGGACACACATTAACTCTCACTCCCAGAAAGATTCTGTCTATGGTCATCCATGAACAGGCTGAATGCTGAAGACCGCTCTCATCACTCCAGGTACCGAGTTAAAGAGAGGGAGTTTGGGTATAGCATGTACACGTTCAGGACAATTACTTACATGTGCAGATACCGAGTCAGACAACTGGTATTCCAAACAGTAAATATGAAAACAAAATACACATGCTGCAAACCTGTACTTCACATCAGGTTTCATTAAGGAAGTGAAGATAAATCAATATCGGCAAACATTATGTAATTCACCATTTTGATTAAAGGAGAAAAACAATGTGATTTTCTCCCTTGGTGACAAAAATAGTATGTGACATAAATATATCTTCTGTACCCTAACAAGCAATAAAAAATGACTGTTAAAAAACAGAAATAAAAGGATGTTTATCAAAATTGATAAATTTTATAACCATGAGGTAATTACAATATAAATGATATCTATTCATGTAATATTACAAGTTTTCTATTAAATTTTCAATAGTATTTAATTTCTAATTGTGCCTAAATAATGTAATAAGAATATAAAGAATAAATAAAAGATAAATCGTAAAGTTAAAATGTTAATATTGGCAGACTACATAATCATATACCTAAAATTTCCAAGATAAATGATGTTTTTAAACTTATACAGATTAACGTACAAGAACTAAAATTACTCTTATCTATCACATTAACCAATTAAAAAAGTAAATAGAGAAATATATTTTATCCACAGTGAATTATATACTAATTACTTAGATGTAAATATTGAAATATCAAATATTTATAGATAAAATTATACTGGAGAATTCAAGGTATCCCCTGCAAAAGGAGATATCTTATTAATAAATTTTTAAATGCTCATAAATAAAAACATTAACCCAAACTATTCTAATTTCAGTAAAAACCCAATAAACAGTTTTTTTCATGAATGATTCTAAAATTCATATAATTAATGTAAAATAATTGTTATAAAGTTATGCAAAATTGGGTAATTTAAAATGTCTTCCTCTTTCATGTATTAAAACAATATATGATGATGATGATGATGATGAAGTTAAAATATCTATATTTTAATAAAGGCCAGAAACTTTTCTAAGTATATATATTCAAGGTCTATTTGGAAAAAGTCCAGCCATTGTTAATTCAAACAGAACAGTTTGCAGAACATTGGTGTAACCTGGCAGCCCAGGAAAGTGGATGGGAATGTGCATAGGTGAACAATAATGATTTCAGTGTACTAGTCAGTGGGGGTGGTAGATGCTGTTGAGCGAGCATGTGTACTGTGTGACCATCACATTCAAAATAACTGAGTGAGTAGAACAATGAGCCTGCATCAACTTTTGCATCAAGCTTGAACATTCTTTCACAGAAACTATTCAGATGATTCAGAAAGCTGCAGCTATGGGCAACTGGTGATAGGTAGCTTTATCACAACAGTGTAACCACTCATGCATCAGGTCTCATGAAGAGTTCTTCAGCTAATCACCCAGGTGACTCAGCCCCACTATAGCCCAGATTTGGCACCCTGTGACTTCTGGCTTTGGCCAAAACTAAAATCACCTTTGAAAAGGAAGAGATTACAGATCGCTAATGAGATTCAGGAAAACATGATGGGGCAGCTGATGGAAATTGGGAGAACTGTGTGGGGTCCTAAGTTGCCTACTTTATATATATATATAAGACATATATATATATATATATATATATATATATATATATACAGAAATAGATATGCATATACATATATATTCTTATATATTCTTATTATATATACATATATATATGTATGTATATATATATATGTGTGTGCATATATATATGGTCTGTCCAGAAGTTATTCAGGCAGGAATTATGAAAAATAGAGATATTTATTGAAGAAGACACAAGATACAAGAAACATTGTACATAGGACAATGGTGCCTCGGTCCCCTTCAAAGTAAGCCATATATGTGTGTGTGTGTGTAAAAAATATATAATATATAACATATATGTGAAATAATTAAACACACATATTTAATTAATTTATTGTAAGGTGCATGATGAAAATTATTAAAAGAATAAATAAATTTTACAACTTCAGAATTAAAAAAATACATCAAATGAACAAAGCTAAATACAACCCCACGGTATGCATTTTGTTAAGTATTCTAATGTTGAGTGTCTAAAATATATAATGATATATGTAAATAAAAGGAAAAACATAATAACAAAGCCATAAGGAAAAAGAACCAAGACATAAGTTAGCAAATCAAAAGGAGAAGTAAAATAAAAATTGAATGAAGATACATATTTTTAGTCTCATGAAAAAGAGAAATAAGCAAATTAAACCAATACAAATAGGATTATTCAAACACTCCATAAGAGTTATTCTAATGTTTAACAATATCAGATACTAATAACATGGTGGGAAAGTGGGCATTCTCAAAAAGAACTAGTCACGGTGCGTATTCTCAAGTTCCACAGGAGAGCAACGCCACTGCACTCACACATAACAGCACTCGATTAAACAGCACTTCTAGTTTATACCTTATAGAAATATTTATACAGCCGTTCTATGCTTGAACTGCCAAGTTAGGACCCAAAATATCTTGCAAGGGGGAAAGTGAGGTGCAGAATAATGTCTACATTATGATATTATTCAAGGAAGACTAACAAAGTCAGATTGTATATTTTTAAGACCATAATGAAAACAAGGTCAGTAATAAAATAATCAGAAAATTAAAAGTTTCTGACCAAGGAAGTGAATGGGAATTGGGAGTTAATATAAATAGAATTGGTTGCAGTTTTTAAGGCTATGGATTTATGTTTTATTTGTATAATGAAAAGAAATAAGACAATGCACATAAGAAAGGAGAAAAAGAACAAGGAAGTAAACCCCCTAGGATTTGAGGCAGTGGAAAATTTTAGGTTAATATGGAAAGCAGTACATTTTGGAGTGAGAAACAATTCTTTAAACAGAATAGGGCAAGATAATGGTATTTATGCTTAGAGAGAGGGAGCAGAATGGCTCACAGCACATAAACACTTGACGGTACTAGATCAGGAAAGAACATTTGATGGTCAAGGGTCTGATTTTGGGAATGCCTTCCAAAATACATCAAGAAAGATTAATTTATGTAATGCCCTTAGTCCAATTACTACCACGTAAGTAACCTGTAGATGAAACTGATTTTGATCTAGGTGTTAGTCTCTTATATGTGTCAGAAACTTTGAACATGTTAGAATTTGCACTGTGTTTAAAAGCTGTCTATTCATTATCATCCCTGACTCTCTCACCATGAATGAAGGTCATGCTTCTCTCTAAATCACACTTAAAAATAAACAGAGAGTAAACACATCTGTTGTATGGAAAAACATAATCGTTGGACAACATGGCAGAATTGAACAGACATGAACCTTGAAACTATACAGTTAATGAAATTTTGGGCATTAAATTAATGCACAAAAATCATAGATAGTAGATTTTATTCTCTTATTTCTTTTTTGGTGAACATCTATCTGTACCCTAATATAATTTGCCAGTATAGATTTTACTATAAAAATAGAAAATATACTTTCAATCATATATTCTTTAAGTAGAAATATCAAAATATTAGCATTCATCAATGGCATTATAGTATCCTCAATATCCCTCTACTTACTTTGTAAGAAAAAGAAATATAATAGAAAAATGATTGACAGTTAATGACATATCATATCATAGAAAAAATTAGAAACATTGTTTTTGACTTACTGATCAGTATGCAATCCTAACAAGTTTTTAGAAGAAAGTATAATAATCTTGATCTTGCAAGAAGTGCAAGAATTTACCTTTCTTTTGATCTGAGAATGCAAGAAGTAGGATTCTAAATAAAAGGCAATTCATTAAGCAAAAATATTAATAGTGCAGTTTGACTGTGAGGTATTAAAGTTCCAGGTATAACACCAGCCCTCAGTGAATGTAGAAATCTCCTGCCAGCTAAGTTTACCAGTAGCCATTCATATTTTATCTTTCTAAACTGAATACACAGAATTTTTGTAATTGTGACTTACTTTCTTTACTCTATACAGTCTGTTCCTGTTTTTCACTAACCGTACTGTAACTCTTCAAAACCAGAGACTGTATATCTTTGTGTTCATGTAGAACCTATGCCTCTATACTCAGTAATCTTCATAATAAATGCTGAAAGTCTTTGATTTATTGACCTTGCAATGATTATAGAATAATACTCTTTAAATTTTCTGTCTGAAGTAAAGCCTAAGACCAGGTAAGTTTAGAGTGTTTACTCAAAATTACTTTGTAATCTGATTGATTATAATCCTATCAAAATAAAATTCAAATAAATTATAGCTTTCACTTAAGACATTTCAAAAAACATTCTTGTTGAATATAGTCAAATGTCTAATATGAAAATGCATCATAAAAACCTTTATCTTATCAAATATGTATTGAAATATTCAAAACTTTTGAGAATTAACGAGTTGAGACAAAATCCCCTGGTAGTTCTCGTTAAACAAATATTATGCAGCAGTTGTATTTATTTTGGGCATCCATACATATCTTAATGTAACTGTAATGAATATTCCTTGCAATATAGTTTCATATGGAAATACGGAGTATTAAATTTTCAATTTCATTTTGATCAAACAGTAAAATTCTCTCTTTCATATCATCATCAACACATCAGTTGTCTATGTCAGTAAGCCACCAGTGGGCAGCAAACCCTCTTTCTAACACTCAGTCATATGTAACAGATGTTTTTCATCCCATTTTGTACTCATAGATCTACAGAGAAATTGGGGCATCTCTGCTTCAGGCTGGAGATGTGCATATCTTCTGGGGTCTCAGTTTTAAGCTGAAGTCCTGTTGCTTGGGTGGGATAGCTCTGCTCCAAATCTCCCCATTTCAAAGAAGAGTTTCTTCAACACCACTGCAATAGGGGAGAGATACTGAATTTAACTCTAAACACATAGACGATTTATGATGTATAGCCTTTAAGTAACATGAGGAGTCAATGAAGAGAAAATTTCTATAAAAACTTGGTTAAATATTAAGGGTGAGAGAGAAGAGAAACTTGATTAGATATCAAGGGTAATGTAAGAAGAGGGGGAAAAAAAACCCTGGGCTCAGCTGGCTGAGACCAAAGTTAAGGAGAGAGCCTTGTCTAAAGAAGGTCTTAAATGAGGTTGAGTGAAGTCTAGTAAAAAAAGGAGTCTTTTTAAGGGCTCAGGGAGAGTCATTGATACTCCAAACCGAGTTTCTCTCAAGGCAGCAGTAGAAACACAAGACACGCTCCCTCGAACCAGCACACGGCAAACTTATGTCCCCATTCGCATTAGGTTTGTCAATATCCCGAGTCAGGTGGCCACACTGTCAGTGGAGTGAAAAAACAAACATCATACACTTACAGAAGGTAGAGGGGAATAAATATTTGCTAAACAATAGTCCACAGTACCACTGAATAAATCCCCTCATTTTATTTTCAGATAAACTTCTAAGTCAAAGGCTTTTTGATGGTAGAACAAGTGGAGCATTCACATCCTACATTTAGTGGCTTATATCTAGGTTTCATTGTGCCTTTGAGTTGGTTATAACTCAGTTCTGGGCCTAAAAGTCAGAAACAAAACTGAATAAACAGGCCCAAATGAACATTGTGATGCAATTCTTAGGAGAAGGAGAAAAACCAAAGACTAAGGGTGTGAGCATGTGATGGTCCCCATTGGCCATAAAGAATCACATGGCCAAGCCTGATTTCAAAGGATGATAAGGTAGACTCCTCCCACAGGGAGCATTAATGTCATATGGCAGCAGGTAGAGATGTATAATCATCCAACAGCTTAGGAAATAATGATTTAGGACACTTTCATAAAAGTAAAAAAAAATGCACTTTCATGAATCTCTATAAAAGCCAAAGGAAAACAGCTTCATTGTAAGATATAAGGCATCAGCTATTTCATTTTTATTGCTTGTTCTTCAAAATCAAGAGAAGCTATTTAAGGTAATTCACAGAAAACCAAAAGTCTTGAATTGACTTCAAGGGAAATCTTATTGTGAAAGCTTCTAGGTTTCTTTTACTTCTTGACAGCAACAACTGAATGACATGAGAGATAGAGATTCCTTCTCTGGCTGTGGAACTTTCTATACGGATTTTATGAACATTGAAGATGTTAGAGAAGCTCATTTTTTTCTCTTTTGCATTAGATCAAAAACACATAACTCTTGTAATTTTTATTGCATCAAAATCCTTCTAAAAACTACACAAGTTTGGCTTCTTTGGCACAGAAGACTATCCTTTGGATGTATAAGGGGGAAAGCTAAATTATAGGAACTCAGACATCTCTCTAAAAACAATATCAGCCCTGGCTGGTGTGGCTCAGTGGACTGAGCACCAGCCTGTGAACCAAAGAGTCACTGGTTCAATTCCCAGTCAGGGCACATGCCTGGGTTGCAGCCCCAGGTCCCCAGGAGAGGACGTGTGAGAAGCAACCACACATTGATGTTTCCCTCCTTCTTTCTCTCTCCCTTCCCCTCTCTCTAAAAATAAGTAAATAAAATATTAAAAATAATATAAAAATATGACATTGGTTGCTTTGGGGGAGAGAAACCAGAATACTAGCATTCAGAATTGGAAGAAAATGCCCTTTCCCTGTATACCATTTTGTGCATTTTCAACAGTGCACTGTGTACTTAAATCATTTGTTCAAATACACAAAATCAAGTAAACACCTGCATTGAACTACACACTTCTGGGAACTCACTTCTTTATGTTCTCCATCTTTCTGTTATTTTAACTCTACAGCTTTGATAGCAAAGAATGGATATTTACTTAGTAATCAGTTATATTTGTATTAATATGATCCAAAAATAAATGCATTTTATTATGTCTGTTTTTTATGTTTTCTTTTCCTATGTGTCTTTTACTTTATTTTCCTGAAATTATTATATTCCACCAGTAGTTTCAGACAGCTAACAGTTGATTAGGACAATCTATTCAAAAATTCAGAAGATTGGAAATGATTTTCAAGGAGCCACTTCAAAGTAAATGTAAATAGTACGAGAAAATGAAAGGAAAAGGTGTGTCCTAAGGAAGGTGATTTATTGCCAAAGTACAAATTTAGACAGGACCGGATCAGACTTGAGAAAAATATAACTGCTATTTCACAATACACGAAGAGATTATTTGTTTTGATTCCATTCCACACACCTAAAATAACTGATATACCAAAGGCACACTGCCATTTTTATCATTCCTTGTAACTTTCTAATTATATGATTACATTTCATATAATTCTACTAAGTAGATGGAAAATCTCAGGTAATATTTTCTTTTCTGATATGCGTATCAAAATATAATTAAACAAAAATGATAATGATGTATTTTTAAGTTGCATATATTTCAGATGATATTTGAAACTTATAAAAAAGGACAATGTGCTATGTAGTTTTAACCATTACTGGTTTTGACCATGTATTTAAAGCCTGGCTTAAATAAAAGTATTTTATGTATGTGTGTATGTATGTATGTATTCATTTATATTAAAAAATAAATATTTTTATTTAAGCCAATTACCCTGTTTAAGAAATCTTATGATTGCACCCTGGTTGGTGTGGCTCAGTGGACTGAGCATGGGCATGTAAAGCAAAGGATTGCCAGTTCGGTTCCCACTCAGGGCACACGCCTGGGTTGCTGCCCTGGTCCCCAGGATGGGGCATGCCAGAGGCAACCCCACATTGATGTTTCTCTCCCTCTCTCTCTCCTCCCCTTCCCTTCTCTCTAAAAATAAATCAATAAAGTCTTTTTAAGGAATCTTATGGTTGCTTAGTAATTATTATGAAATTATTGTTGGTCTTGTGTATACATGATCTGAAAATGTTCTAAAATTAAAAGTGCAAATTTTTACTTTTTAGTATGCTGTATTATGCAGTCAATATTAAAATAATCAAGGTATTAACTGCATAGATAAGACTAAATTATAACTTATCGGTATAAATATATATTATTTGCTTTAAAAATAACTACCATATCCTATCATGTTTACCAAGCATAAGAAACTCATGTCATCGTTTGCTACATAAAAAA
>PVKM010039271.1:0-13737 GCA_004027735.1 Carollia perspicillata | reverse complement strand
AGCATAGACGGTGGGGAGAAAATAGACAGGGAGAGGGCAAGAGTAGTGTGGGAAATGTAGAAGCTAAAGAACTTATGATACATGGACAAGAACTAAAGAGGGGGAGTGTGGGTGGGAGGGGGTTGGCAGGGTGGAGGGGAATGAAGGGGGTAATGGGAGAACTGTAATGGCATAATCAATAAAAAAGTTAAAAAAAAATCTGAATACCACTGGTGAATGTGTGTGTGACCATTTTCACACTGAAGATGCACGAACATAAGCAACATATTCTGCCCTTTAGGCTGTGTCGTGTCAAGAAAGGTGACAGTGCAGCTAGCTGTAAGGCAAAGAAAGATTTGTGGTGTGTGTGGAGACGATGCTGTGGGTGATAGACTGTGTCTGAAGGGGATTGCCAAGCTTCATTCTGGAGATTTCTCCTGTGCAGTTGTCCCACGGGTCTGGCAGACCAGTCTCAGTGCGGAGCCATCAATAGCAGATGTGAACTGAGGACAGACCACGTTGTGGCACGAGGGAGACAAGCGACATACTCTAAGTATCCTGATCAGGCTTAGAAAATCATTTGCACCAGCTTGGTTATGTTCATCGCTTTGCCATTTGGCTTCCACAGAAGTTAAGTGGGCTGGTGGGGACCCCTCTTGACTGTGTTTCCACAAGGGGTTCTCTTCTGAAATGTAAGGAAAACGTTTCATTTACAAAACCAATTGTGAGGGGGGATGAACCGTCGACATTTTATAGTAGCATCGAATGGGAGAGACTGTGGGCAAACAGGGGCATCCCCATCAGCAGCCCCTCCACAGGGCGGTCTTCATCTAAAGGAGGTGATGGTGCCCTGTGGTGGATTCGGGAGGGAGTCCTGCAGTGGGAGCTCCTTGTGGAAAACCAGCAGGTCACTGGCAACATGTACTGCTCCCCATCAGACCAACTGAGAGCACCGCCCGAGGGAAAGAGCCTGGAATTCGTCAGCAGAAGACTGCAAAGCTGCAGATTCTCTGTGGTGACCAGGGGAGAACGGTTCCAGCCTGGCCGCGCAGATGCGATTCCTCCACAGTGCTCACCAGACCTTGCACCTTCTCATGGCCATTTAGTCTGGCCTTTCCAAATCTGTCTTAACGGAGAGAAATTTCCATTCCCTGGAAGACTGCAGAAGGCAGCTGGAAGAGTTCTCTGCTCCAAAAGAGAACAATGTTGTGTGATAATGGAATGGCGAAGTAGTCTGAAAGGTGGCAGAGGGCAGTGGAACAAAACAGGGAGGACATTGTGCAGTCACGTTGTTGGGGGGAAATGAAAAGTGTGTCTGTCATTGTATCTCAGGGTAAAAAGCAAAGAATCCTTTCAGCCAAGCCATTCCGAGTGTCAGTCTCTGCTGCCATCTCGTGCCCATTTTGAGGAATGACACCTTAGTAGAGGTCAGCAGGAAAAGCAGCCGATTACAGTGATCAATGACTTTTGATGTCAGTGGTATTTACACGCGCATTTGAAAACGTCCAAATGTCAGCACTGTCCAATTGCCTTGTGACTGGACTCCAGATTTATAGCTAGGGACAAATAAGTGGGTTTTATGTGACATTTCTCGAATGTTGCTGTGTAGCGTAGTAGATTCGGGTTTCTACAATTGCCTAGGGTGCTTGAAAATAATTTGTAATTTGCTTTGTCTGTTGCAGCTTCCGTAAACAATGTGGAGGTAAAATTTATTTAAAGTTCTCCATCAAGAGGAAGAAAAATAAAGTGAAATACAAGGACTTTCATTTCATGTACATGCCCTTCCTACATGTCCATGGGCTTGTTTCCTCCACTTTTCCTGGACTTTGTTCACTATTTCAGGTTCCTCGTGCGGGTGCACAATGTGTGTACTTACAGCCTCTGTTTCTAACCTGAGCATTCAAGGGCGAAGACTTCTTTCTCAGGTTTTGGTACAGAGCATCTTCACCATCACTCAGGTAAAGTTATTTTGTAATTCCAACGGTGATTCATATCCCAGGTTAGGTAGGAGTCCATTTCATAAGTCCTGAAAGACAGAACTTTCTCGCCATCCATTCTCAGGGAATACTAGCTTAAATGTTATGAGAGAAAAAAACATATTATGTAGGATTTTGATGCTGCGATGCTGGTTGAATATTGCTTTAACTTGGGTTGGCTACAAAGTCATTTCATTCCACCCCCGCCCCCACTGCCATGTGACTCTGGTCCTGTTTACTTGTCTTTAAAGTTATTTGAAACTATACTTTATTTTTTAATATTTTTAAAATGTACTTAAAAAAGATTTATGTATTTATTTATTTAGAGAAGGGAAGGGAAGGAGAAAGAGAGGGAGAGAACCATCCATGTGTGGTTGCCTTCTGTGCACCCCTGCGGGGACCTGGCCCTGCAACCCAGACATGTGCCCTGACTGGGAATCCAAACTGGTGACTCTTTGGTTCACAAGTGGGCACTCAATCCGCTGAGCCACACCAGCCAGGGCGAAACCATTTTTTAAGACTCTATCATGACACCTGTCATATCTGCTTGCATTTTAAAAAACTCATCAAAAGTGGTGAATATTTGTGTGGCCATTTTCACACTGAAGATGGATGAACACAGGCAACATTTTTGGCACATTAAGCTTGGTCATCTCCAGAAAGCTACAAGTGCAACTGTAAGGCAAAAAAAAATTGTGGCGTGTATGGAGAAGGTGATATGAATGACAGAACGTGTCAGAAATGGATTGCAAAGTGTCATGCCGGGGATTTCTCATGTGCAGTTGCCCCATGGGTAGGCAGAGCAGTTGCAGTGGAGAGCCATGAAGGGCAGGCGTTCACTGAGGACAGATCACAGTATTATGATCACATGAGGGAGGCAGGGGACATATTCAAAGTATCCTAATCAGGCTTTGAAAATCATTTGTACCAGTTTGGTTATGTTCATCGCTTTGCCATTTGGGTTCCACAGAAGTTAAGTGGGGTGGTAGGGGACTCCTCTTGACCTCATTTCCACAAGCGGTTCTCTACGGAAACGGAAGGAAAGTGTTCCGCTTCCAAGACAAATTGTGAAAGAATGAACCATTGGTATTTGAAAATAATGTGGAATGGGAGAGATTGAGGGGAACAAAGGAACCACCAGCAGCAGCCCCTCCAAAGGGCGGTCTTCATCCAAAGGAGGTGATGTTGTGTGTGTGGTGGATTCCTGAGGGAGTCCTGCAGGGGGAGCTCCTTGTGGAAACCCACTGGGTTACTCCCAGCAAGTATTGCTCCCCATCAGGGCAACTGAAAGCCGCCTGTGGGAAAGGGTTTAGAATTTGTCGGCAGAAGACACAGAAGCTTCAGAATAAGGCAGGAGCACACATGTCTCTTTAGTGACCTGGGGAAAACGATTCCAACCTGGCTGGGCAGTCCCGATTCATTCGCAGTACTCTCCAGAGCTTGCACCTGTGCGTGGCCATTTAGTTAGTTCTTTCCGAATTTCTCTTAGTGGAGAGAAATTTCCATTCCCTGGAAGACTGCAGAAGGCACCTGGAAAAGGTTTCTGCTCCAAAAGATAACAAAATTGTGGGACCATGGAACGGTGAAGTTACCTGAAAGGTGGCAGAAGGCTGTGGAATAAAACGGTGACAATGTTGTGCCATCACGTTGTTGAAGGAAAATGAAAAGTGTGACTATCATTGCATGTCAGGGTAAAAAGCGAAGGAACCTTTCAGCCAAGCCATTAGCAGGATATGCGTTGCATCGGTCCATCTCTGCTGCCATCTCGTGGTCACTGACACTTCAGTGCAGTTCAGGAAAAGTGGTTGATTCCAGTGGAATATCGATGTTTTTTGATGGCAATGTTATTTACAAGTGCATTTTGAAATGTCTAAATGTAAGGACTGTCTGCTTACTTTGTGATTGGTTTGCAGGTTAAGGGCAAAGGGAGCGATGAAAGTGTTTTACGTGACCTTTCTAGGAACTGGCTTTGTAGCGTCGTCGAGTCGGGCTTTGACAAGTTGCAGGTATCCTTGAAAATGATTTGTCGTTGCTTTGCCTGCTGCAGCTTCCTTGAAGAAGGACAAAAGTAAAAATGACTCAAAATTCTCCACCTAGAAGTGTAAAAAGGAGAAGAATACCAAAGCACTGTCCTCACATGTCCGTGTCCTTCCGGACACATCCACGTGTACTTATTTTCTGTGTTTTATGGTTCATTTATCCTTTCAGCTTCGTAATATGGATGCAACCCTTGTACATTTTGTGCTTCTGTTCTGAGTTGTGCATTTAAGGGTGAAGATCTCTTTCTGAAGTTTTTGTATGTAGTGTTTTTAGCATCATTCAGGTCAAGTTATTTTGTAATTCAAATGGTGGTTCATTTTGGAGGTTCCTTTGGAGTCTATTTCAGAAGTCCCAAATGACAGAACTTTCCAGTTGCCCATTCTCATTGAATGCTAGCTTAAGGTCTATGAGAGCAAACATATATTGTATAGGGTTTCAAAGATGTGATGCTGGTTGAACTTTGCTTTAAATCAGGTTGGCTACAAAGTTTGTTTGGTCCCCCATCTGCTCCGCCCCCCCAATCCTGCCTGTCACATGGTCCGATTGCTCATACTTGTGTTTAACATCATTGAAAACCACTTTGTTAGACTGTATCAGGACAGCTCTCCTATTAGCATGCATTAAAATAAAACTCATCACATCTTTTGAATGCTTGTGTGTCCATTTTCACTGAAGATGGATAAACATTTTTGGCACATTAGGCTTTGTCACTTCAAGAAAGGTAAAAGTACAACTTTAAGGCAAAACAAGAGACTTGTCGAGTGTACAGAGAAGGTGCTGTGAGTGACGGAGCGTGTCAGAAGTGCTTCGCAAAGTTTCATGCTGGAGAATTCTTGCGCGAAGATGCCCTACTGGTCTTACAGACCAGTTGCAGTTGATAGCCATCAACTGCAGCTGAAGACCAGATGTTAAGTGGGGACAGACCATGACATGCCACACAGGAGACAGGCGACACACTCAAAGAATGGAAATCTAGTGTCGAGAATCATTTGCACCAGCAGTTATGTTAATCACTTTGACATTTGAGTTCCACAGAAGTTAACCAGGGGGCGGGGAGGAGGGGAAGGTCCCTTTCTGACAGCATTTCCACATCAGATTTTCTATTGATATGCAAGGAAAACATTGTGTTTCCGAGACAAATTGTGGAAAGGGGGATGAATTGTTGATATTTGACACTAATGTGGATGGGGAGAGATCATGGGCACACAAAGGGAACCACCAGCAGCCACTCCAAAGTGTGGTCTGCACTCAAAGAAGGCGATGCTGTGTACAGGGTGGGATCATTAGGGAGTCCTGTACTAGGAGTTCCTTGCCGGAAACCAGTTATGTCCAAAGTACTGCTCCCCATTGGACCAATGGAACTCACTGCCCCAGGGAAAGAGTCCTGAATTTGTCATCAGACGACACGTGATCTTCCATCAGGAGGTGAGAACACATATTTCTTTGGTGACCAGGGGGAAGCAGTTCCAGCCTGGCTGGGCAGTCTTGATTCATCCGCAGTACTCATCAGACCATGCACCTTCCATGACCCTTTAGTTCAGTCTTTGTGAATTTCTCTCATTGGAGAAAAATTTCCATTCCCTGGAAGACTGCAGAAGGCACCTGGAGGAGTTCCCTGTCCCAAAGATAACAATATTGTAGGAGGATGGAATGGTGAAGTGGCCTGTAAAGTGACAGAGGAGCAAAACGGTGACAACTTTGTGCAGTCACATTTTGGAAGAAAATTACAAGTGTGCCCATCATTGCATCTCATGGTAAAAAGCCAAGGAAACTTTCAGCCCAGCCATTAGCGGGATGTGCATCCTGTATGGTGGTCTCTGCTGTCATCTCGTGGCTGCCTTTGGGAATGACACCTTAGTGCAGGTCAGCAGGAAAAGTGGTTGATTCCAGTGGAATATCAATGACTTTTCAAGGCAGTGGAATACACAAGTGCATTTGAAAACGTCTAAATGTTAAAGCTGTCCAATTACCTTGTGACTGGTTTGCAGGTTAAGGGCAAAGGATGCACTGAATGTGTTTTATGTGACGTTTCTTGGAACTGCCTTTCCAGGGTAATAGAGTCAGGTTTTGACAAGTTGCAGGTGTGCTCGAAAATCGTGTCTTGGCTCTGTTGCAGCTTCCTCATACAACACGGAGGTAAAATTTTTACATAATTCTGCACTAAGAGGTACAAAAAAAAGGGAAAGTAAAATATCAGTGCTCTTGGTGTATGTGCACTTTTTTTTCTCCACTTTGCCTGGACTTCATTTACCACTTTCGGCTCCTCACAGGGATGCAAACCTTGCACATTTCCAGCTTCTGCTTCTAACCTGTGCATTGAAGGGTGAAGATTTCTTTCTCAAGAGTTGGTAAGTAGCCCTGGCTGGTGTAGCTCAGTGGATTGAGCACGGGCTTGTGAACCAAAGGGTCGAGGTTTGATTCCCAGTCAGGGCGCATGCCTGGATTGCGAGCCAAGGCCCCAGTGTGGGATACGCGGAAGGCAACCACACAGTGATGTTTCTCTCCTTCTCTCCTTCCCGTATACTCTAAAAATAAATAAATTAAAAATCTTTAAAAAAAGAGTTGGTAACTAGTATCTTTAGCATCATTCGGGTCAAATTATCATGTAATTCAACTGGTAGTTCATTCTGGCGTTTCCGTAGCAGTCTGTTTCAGAAGTCCCAAATAACAGAAGTTTCTACTCATCCATTCTCTGTGAATGGTAGCAGAAGTGTTATAATAGCAGGAAGCATATTGTGTAGGACTTCGAGGTACCAATGCTGGTGGAAACTTGCATCGAATAGGGTTGACTAAAAAGTTCGTTCCACCAAAATGCCGTTTGGCCAGAAAGTGTGTTTGGCCAACACATCATTCAGCCCAAAGTTTGTTTGGTCCCCAAACCTCCTTCCACTGCTGCCCCCTCACCCCATCACCTGGCTCCAGTTGCGCATACTTGCCTTTAACGTCTTTTGAAACCATTTTGTTGGACTGTATGGTGACAGCTGTCATATCAGCATGCATTATAAACATCTCATCACAACTGGTGAATGTGTGTGTCCCTTTTCACACTGAAGATGCATGAACATAAGCAACATTTTGGGCCTCTTAGGCTCTGTCATTTCCAGAAAAGTACAAGTGCAACTGTAAGGCAAGATTTGTGGCGTGTATGGAGAAGATACTGTGACTGACGGAATGCGTCAGAAGTAGATTGCGAAGTTTCATGCTGGAGATTTCTCCCGTGCAGTTGCCACAGGGTAGGCAGACCAGTTGCACTGGAGAGTCACTCAGGGCAGACGTTAACTGAGGACAGATCACGTTATGGCAGGTGGGAGACAGGCGACATACTCAAAGGATCCGTATCAGGCTTTGACAATCATTCGAATCAGCCTGGTTATGTTCATTAGTTTGATGTCTGGGTTCCAGAGCAGTGAAATGGGGTGCTGGGGGACCCTTCCTAACTGGATCTCCACAAGTGGTTATCCAATGAAATGTAAGGAAAATGTTCCATTTCCATGAAGACTGTAGGGCAGAGGGGATGAATCGTTGATATTTGAGAATAATGTGGAACGGGAGAGAGTGTAGGCAAACGAAGGAACCACCACCAGCAGCCCCTTCATGGAGCGGTCTTCATCCATAGGAGACGATGTTGCCCTTGTGGTGGATTCAGGAGGGAGTCCTGTAGTGGGAGCTCCTTGGGAAAACCAGCAGGTTACTCACAACAAGTACTGCTTTTGTTCAGACGAACTGAAAGCACCACCAGAGGGAAAGAGTCCAGAATTTGTCCACAGAAGGTGCAAAAGCCTCAGGATGAGGTGAGTGTGCACGTTTCTCTTTGGTGACCAGGGAATAAATGGTTCCAGCCTGGCTCACAGACATGACTCATCTGCAGTACTCATGAGACCTTGCACCTGCTTACGGCTATTTAGTTGTGTCTTTCCGCATTTTTCATAGTGGGAGGAAATTTCCATTCCCTGGAAGACTGCAGAAGGCACCTGGAAGAGCTCTGCTCCAAAAGAGAACAATGGTTTGGGATTATGGAACAGTGAACTTGCCTGAAAGATGGTAGAGGGCAGTGGAACAAAATGGTGATGAGGTTGTGCAGTCACGTTGCTGGGGGAAAAGGAAAGTGTGCCCGTCATTACATCTCATGGTAAAAAGGCAAGAAAACTTTCAGCCCAGCCATTAGTGTGATATGCGTTGCATCTGTCGGTCTCTGCTGTCATCTCATGGCTGTTTTGGGGGATGACACCTTAAAGCAAGTCGGCAAGAAAAGCAGTTGATTCCAGTGGAGTATCAATGATTTTGGATGGCAGTGGTATTTACAAGTACATTTGAAAATGTCTAAATGTCAGCAATGTTACCTTGTGATTGGTTTGTAGGTTAGGGGCAAAGGGAGAGATGAACGTGTTTTCTGTGATGTTTCTTGAAACTGGCTTTGTAGAGTAATAGAGTCAGGTTTTTACAAGTTCTAAGTGTGTATGAAAATTGTGAATTGCTTTGTCTGTTGTAGCTTCCTTAAACGAGGGGAAAATAAAATTTATTCAAAATTCTCTACCCAGAAGTAAAATAAAATACAAACATTATCATTAGTCTGAAACTGCCCTTCCGGACATGTCTAGAGGCACATTCCCTCTGGTGTGTCTTGGCTTCATTAACTCTTTTTGGCTCCTAAAAAGGGTGCAACTCTTGTAGAATATGAGGTTGTGTGCCTAACCTGTGTGTTGAAGGGTGCAGATTTTGTTCTCAAGTTTCAGTATGTAGTTTCTTTATCATTTTGTTTAAATTATTTTATAACTCAAATGGTGGTTTATTTTGGAAGTTCTGTAGGAGCCTATTGCAGAAGCACCAAGCAGAACTTCCCAGTCACCCATTTTCAGTGAATTTTAGCTTAAGTGCTGTGAAAGCAAAAAACATACTGTAAAGTATTTCAATGGAGTTTCTGGTTAAAGCTTTGTTTATACCGGGTTGGCCCAAAAGTCAGTTCGGCCCCCCACCACACTCACTGTCCTGCTCCATCCTATGACTCTGGTTTGTGAACTTGTCTAACTTCACTAGAAAGTGTTGGGTTAGACTGTATCCTGACAGATGTCATAGCAACGTGCATTGAAAGAAAAAACTCATCAAACCAATTGTGATTTTGTGGCCATTTTCATACTGAGGGTACGTGAACATAACACTTTTGGCACATTAGGCTTTGTCGTTTCAAGATAGGTGAAAACACAACTGGAATGCCAAAATGAAGATTGGTAGTGTGGATGGAGAAGGCGCTGTAAGTGATGAACTATGTCAGACGTGGCTTGTGGAGTTTCATACCCAAGATTTCTTGCACAAATGTGCCCCACTGGTTTGGAAGACCATTTGCAGTTCAGAGCCATTGAGTCCAGATGTTAACTGAGGACAGATCCTGTTATGCCATGGGGGAGACAGGTGACATACTCAAAGTATCCAAATCGAGCATCAAAAACCACTTGCACCAGCATGATTATGTGCATCACTTTGATGTTTGGGTTCCGCAGAAGTTAAGCGTGGTGGGAGGTAGGAACTTTCTTGACTTCATTTCCACATGCGGTTCTCTACAGAAACATAAGGAAACCATTCTGCTTGCAAGCAAATTGTGACGGGGGTGTGAACCATTGAAATCTGGGAATAACGTGGAATGGGAGAGATGGTGGGCAAATGAAGGAACCACCACCGGCAGCCCCTCCACAGGATGGTCTTCACCCAAAGGAGGTGATGTTGCCAGTGTGGTGACACCAGGGCGTCCTGTAGGAGGAGCTCCTTGGGGAAACTCGCAACATGTGCTGCCCCGTCAGACCAACTGCAAGCACTGCCTGTGGGAAAGAGTCCAAGAAGTTGTGAAAGCTTCAGGACGAGGTGGCAGCTCACATTTCTCTTCGGTGACCAGGGAAAAATTGGTTTCAGCCTGGCTGCGTAGTCACGATTCCTCTGCAGTACTCACCAGACTTTGTACTTTTGCACGCCCATTTAGTTCAGTATTCCAAATACCTCTTAGTGGAAATTTTTGTTCCCTGGAAGACTGCAGCAGGCACCTGGAAGAGCTCTCTGCTCCTAAAGGTAACAGTGCTGTTGGATGACAGAATGGGAAGTTGCCTGAAACATGGCAGAGGGCAGTGGAACTGACTGGCAATGATGATGTTGTGCAGTCATGTTGTCGGGGGGAAATGTAAAGTGTGCCAGTCACTGCATTTTACACTAAAAACGAAAGGAACCTTTCAGCCAACCATTAGTGGGACATGCGTTGCCTCTATTGGCCTCTGCTGCCATATTGTGACCATTTTGGGGAATGACACCTTAGTGCAGGTCAGAAGTGGTTGATTGCAGGGGGAATATCATTGACTTTTCATAGTAGTGTAATTTAGAAGCGCAGTTGAAGGTGTCCACACATCAGGACTGTGCAGTTACTTTGAGGATGGTCTCCAGATATTGGCCAAGGGAGCAATAAGCATGTTTTATGTGGCATTTCTTGGAACTGGCTTTTTAGCATAATAGAGGCAGGTCTTTAAGAGTGTTAAGTGTGCTTGAAAATTGTAATTTGCTTTTTCCA
This sequence comes from Carollia perspicillata, assembly GCA_004027735.1. Lineage (NCBI taxonomy): Eukaryota > Metazoa > Chordata > Mammalia > Chiroptera > Phyllostomidae > Carollia > Carollia perspicillata. The sequence goes on along the minus strand of PVKM010039271.1, from coordinate 3,198 downwards.
TTGCAGCTTACTTAAATAACACAGAGGTCAAATGTATTTGAAATTCTCCACCAAAAGATTTTAAAAAGTAGACTAAAATACAAGCACTCTCATTTTAAGTCGATGCCCCTGAGGACATGTCTATGGGCTCGTTTCCTTGACTTTCACTGGGTTTCGTTTACTGTTTTAGGTTCCTTGTAGGGGTGCAAAACTTGTGCATTTCCAGCTTGTTCCTAACCTATGCATTCAAGGGTAAAGATTTTTCTCTCAAGGTTTGGTCCATAGGATCTTTATCATCAGTCGTGTTATTTTTTAATTTAAATTTTTAGTTACTTTTATTTTTTAAAAAATCTTATTAGACTATTACAGTTTTCCCAATTTCCCCCGTTTTATTCCCCCTCTGCCCTGCACCTCCAAACCTCTAGCATTCCTCCTCCCTTTAGGTCATGTCCATGGGTTGTACATGTAAGTTCTTTGTTTCTTATACCTTTTAAATCTCTCCCCGTCTATTTTATGCATACTAATTATGCTTCTTCTTCCCTGTACCTTCCCCCACATTCCTCTCTCCCTGCTCCCCACTGAAATCCCTCCATGTGATATTCATTTCTCTGATTCTGTTCCTGTTCTAGTTGTTTGCTTAGTTTTTGTTTTCAGGAGTTAGGGTTAGGGCTTCATGGTTTTCCTTTTTGGTTCATTTGTTGGTAGTTGTGAGTTTGTTGTTATTTTACTGTTCATAGTTCTTGATCTTCAATTTCTTAGATAAGTCCCTTTAATATTTCCTATAATAATGGCTTGGTGATGATGAACTCCTTTAACTTGACCTTATCTGGGAAGCACTTCATCTGTCTTTCCATTCTAAATGATAGCTTTGCTGGATACAGTCATCTTGGATGTAGGTCCCTGCCTTTCATGACTTCAAATACTTCTTCAAGCCCTTTCTTGCCTGTAAGATTTGAGAAATCAGCTGATAACCTTGTGGGCACTCCTTTGTAGGTAACTGTCACCTTTTCTTTTCCTGCTTTCAAGATTTTCTCATTATTTTTAATCTTGGGTAACTTGATGATGTGCCTTGTTGTGTTCCTTTTTGGGTCCACCTTCTTTGGGACTCTCTGGGCTGAGTTTGGTGCTGACATCTCCATATCACTATGGAACTGTCTGTCCATCTCATCTCTCACCATGAAACTGGAGAGTTTGTTTAACCAGTTAATTTTCTACTGATTACAATCTTGGGGAGAGTAAGGAGCTGTAGACTTCCTATGGCTACTGATACGTGACTTGATGCTACTGACTCACTCACTCCACCTGCAAACATAGGGCTTCTCCCCTTAGTGTACCTTCTGATGTCTTACGAGATGTGACTGCTGTGTAAAGCCTCGCCCACACTCCCTGCAAACATAGGGCTTCTCTCCTGAGTGTGTCCTCTGGTGTATGATGAGAACTGACTTCCAGGTAAATCCTCGCCCACACTCCCTGCAAACATAGGGCTTCTCCCCAGAGTGTATCTTCTGGTGTACAATGAGGTATGACTTCCGTGTAAATCCTCGCCCACACTCCCTGCAAACATAGGGCTTCTCCCCTGAGTGTGTCCTCTGGTGTCCAATGAGATTTGACTTCCCTGTAAAGCCTCGCCCGCACTCCCTGCAAACATAGGGCTTCTCCCCTGAGTGTGTCCTCTGGTGTGTGATGAGATATGACTTCCGTGTAAAGCCTCGCCCACACTCCCTGCAAACATAGGGCTTCTCTCCTGAGTGTGTCCTCTGGTGTGTGATGAGATATGACTTCCATGTAAAGCTTTGCCCACACTCCCTGCAATCATAGGGCTTCTCCCCAGAGTGTGTCCTCTGGTGTGTGATGAGAACTGACTTCCAGGTAAAGCTTCGCCCGCACTCCCTGCAAACATGGCGCTTCTCCCCAGAGTGTGTCCTCTGGTGTTTGATGAGAACTGATTTCCAGGTAAAGCCTCGCCTGCACACTCTACAAACATAGAGGTTCTTCCCAGAGTGTGCCCTCTGGTGTACAAGGAGGTATGACTTCCGTGTAAAGCCTCGCCCACACTCCCTGCAAACATAGGGCTTCTCCCCCGAGTGTGTCCACTCCTGTGTGATGAGATGTGACCCATCATTAAATCCTTGCCAACACCCTCCATGCTCAGTTGTTACAATTCTTGACATTCCTACTTTCACAAACAACTTGCCTGTGTCCTCTGGATTCTCTTTCTGGCCTCTGCGGGGCTCTTCCTCCATCATTCTCTCATGCTCGCTAGAGCTCATTTGTTCTTTGGAAGGTGGGAAAAAGGGTTTTGAGATTCTCCTCTGCCTGATCCTTTTAAGCAAAGCTTTGGGTCTTTCTTTGACCTCTTGACCTTCAGCTTTATCATTCCGGCTGTGCGTACTAGTGTGTTGCTGCTGCTGGTTCTGATCCTCTGGACAGAGTTCCTCTGCTTGGAGCTGTTTTCTTGCAGATGTTCCCGGGATAATCTGAGAGGGATGATTGACTTTCACGTGTTGGCTGAGGAATTTCTGACTGGAGAAGGCCAGAGAGCAGGAGGGACATGGGTGGATCTCTGGTTTTGATTTTGCTGAAAGAGAAAGGTTTGGTCAGGGCAGATCTTGATGAGAATGCCTGAGCCATATGACTTGTCTCCTGGTAGGACCTGCCCCACGCATCACTCTTACTGTGCTGACAACACAAGCTCCGTCTCCCACAAACTGTCTACGAGCCATCTATTTTCCTTTTCATTTTTATGCAACTGTCTTATTTAGAAGTATGGAGGAAAATGAAGGAGAAACAGCTATTATAAAAGTGTCAGAAAAACTGCCTTGGTGAGAGAACTGGTTAGTCCTTGAAAACTTTTTTTTTACCTCTCAGTCTCTCAGCAGTGTATGAGGTTGTGTATTTTGTTCATGAAATATTTAAAATATAAAAAATATAAAAATTTTGCCTAAGAGTCAAAGGCATATGAATGAATTTTGACTTTTCTGAAGCATCTGAGCTGAAACTTTACTGACTTTAGAGTGGACTTCGCTCTACTTAAGAGTTGGATCGTGAATATTTCTATGGGGAGTTCTCTCTTTTCTTTCTGTTTTGAAGAACACTGGTGCCCACCTCTCTCGGCCGCAAGCTCTCTCTTCCACTTGCTGCCCCACTTGCTGCCCAGCTCCTGGCCATACTCGTCCCCGCACCAGACCAGCAGCTCACAGCCCGGCCTGACCACCCGGC
>PVKM010039270.1:0-13819 GCA_004027735.1 Carollia perspicillata | reverse complement strand
GCCCCTTCACAATTTATTTCTCTCATTTGCTTGTGAAAACTAGCCCTTCCCAGTAACTGCTTTTCAGAGAAAGTGTCTAATAAAATTGTGGTATCTTCTGGTGATGTCACACCACAAAATCTTGATTTTGATGCTTATTGGAGACAGATGTTTCATAGGATTTCAAGGATGAGGATTACCGTAGCATCTCTGCCGGCAATGAGAGGGCAAAGGGATGGCTAGAGGAGGGCGTCTTCTAAAGCCTCTGTCCTCACTAGCAGGTCATACCCTTTGTGGGGAGAGGGGTGGGGAGGTTTGGAAAGTTACCTTTTCTCCGTCTTCTGTAGCATACTGTGTGAGGACCAGACTGAAAACCTAATCTTCCCTGAAGGTTGCTCTCCTATACAAGTATTTCTTGTATTGAATTTGAGAGGTAACACTGAACTCGAGTTTTAGTCAAAATCATCCTACTTTTATAAAAACATGGGCCCAAAATACCTGCCGGGAGAGCACAATTTGTGTTTGGAGATATTCAGGGGTAGCATCTGAGTGTGTCTTCTCTTCGATGCGTGTGAAATGGGAAGTACTATTACGTCATTTCCTTGCTGAGTAGAGCTTGCAAGCCTCGCCCTGTTCTCCAACTACCAGTCATGCTCTGGAAGGAGTTTGGGTTTACGTAATCTGCTCTTACTGAAAACCTGTTACGATTTTTTCGTGTGTCCTTTTTGCAGCCTGCCACATACTGGAGTGCCACAGCGGAACGGCCCAGGACGTCATAAGCACCATAGGGCAGGCCTTCGAGCTCCGGTTTAAACAGTATCTGAGAAACCCTTCTCTGAGTGCTTCTTGCGAAAGGTCAGCCAAGAGTTCTACAATTAGTTGACTTGCTATATCTTGTTTAATTTTAAAATTAATACAGCATTTTAAAGTTGACTAATGAAATGAGTAATTTTTTCTCATAAATGGCAGTTTCAGTACAAACTAATCATAACATTTTATATTTTTGTTCCATTCGTATTTGTCCAGATAGTTCCTCTTGATCTGTAACAAATGTAAAGGAGACACTAAAAGTGAGAAGGGATCGGCCGTGTTTCTCTGATGTTACACAGAACCACGAATTGATTGAATAGCATCATAAAGTAGTAAACATCAGTAAATTTCTCAGATTTGTTTTGACCCCAAATCCCCAGCATATCAGTATAAAAAAGGTCAAGAATAAAGAGCAAAATATGAGTCTGTTGCAAGAGTTCCTGTTAGTTTGTTGGTGTGCAGTGTAACTAGACCAGCCCAGCCACGCTGTGGCCGGGATGAGACGCAGTGCGGCCCAAGGTCCCAGTTGTTCTGAGGCGCAGACAGGCCGCGGGGAAAGCCGGACGCTTTCAGGCAAGTGGAATGCAATGAGGCCCCTGGCTAACAGAATTCACACCTGAGCAATGGACCTCTTGGGCACTTTTACATGCATTTCTCCCAATAATTTGTCACTTTGTGCACAACAAACACTGGGTTTGGAGGCGCCCTTTACGAGGTGGTCGGCATAGCGAAGGAGCGGTGGTTACCGGGAGGACTAGTCATGGACCCGCCCCCAGGGCAGCGCTGTCATCTCAGTGCTGCCCCTTCGTGGGCGTGGAAGGAACCCAGCAAAACCCATGTCGTCAGCGGACTCGGTCCAGTCCAAAAGGACTTGATTTGTTCCTTTTCATGAGAAACTTTTACTAATTCCAGTTTGGAAGACAAGTACACTTATTGTTTTGTCTGTTTGCCTGTTTAAATTTTAAAAACAGTGCGTGTTTACATAAATCTATGCTCTTGCCACATATGGTCGTAGTACTTCTTTGTGTATAAATCCTGTATTCTCCTCTACATCTGTGCAGACGAGATAGCTGGCCATAGCTTTTTAATTCTTTCATCTTGGTTTAAAAAACCGGGCCAGGTCCTCTGCCTAATGTCCACATTTTCTTTAAGCAAAGCCTTTATAGAATGGTACAAAGCATGCTGCAGCTACCCAGGAAAACAGCATTTTTACATCTGATTGACAAAATGCCTTACATTCAAGGAGCTCATATATGTTTATATATATATTTTTAGTTACTGGAGGGGGGAAAGACACAAAAGCATCACCCTTAGCATTTTGGTTGGCTTACCCTACTTTAATTATTTGCAGAAATCTAAACAACTCAGCCATCTGGTTGCTTCCACCCAGATGTTCAACATTACTTAAGCACATCTGTAAATCTGCAACATGAATGCTAAGTTGTTCGGGACGATTTGCATGGCTCTGGGCCCTCCGCGTCCCCTGTAGCATTTTGAATTCCCGCCCAGCCTCCTGGGGACTCTTTCTCTCCCTTACAGTGAGGAGGTGCGTATTGATGACCACTCGGAGGAGAGAGAAGATCATGAGTATTACAACGAGATACCAGGAAAGCAGCCGCCTGTGGGTGGCACTTCAGATGTGCGGATCAGAGTTCAAGCCACGGAGCAAATGGCTTACTGCCCAATACGGTGTGAAAAATTGTGCTATTTGGTAAGTGAATGTTTTGTTATTATTGGAACTAGCAAGGCGATTCTGTCCTTATCATTAGAGAGCTTAATTTGAGGGTTTCCAAATGCTAGTTTGGAGAAAGTATCATCTTCCTCAGGACAGAGCCAGAGGGTGAATCATTGGTGAAGCCTGGAGTAGATCGTTTGGACTCCTGATTCCCCAGCCTCAGCCCAGCAGCTGACCTCGCTTCTCAGTTCGCTGGGAACCGTAGGGCAGTCCAGCGTGTTATCCTCAGCTTCACGCTCTCCATCTCCAAGTGTTCTTGTGTTCTCTTTGCTTCTCTTCCTTAGTTACTGTCTCCACAGCGAATCTGTCCCCTGAGCTCCTTCCTACCAGTTCTGTGCTCTTGTTCTGTCCATCAGCCTCTGTCTCAGTCCCTGTTCTCCCTCTGTCTACCAGTTCTTCCCCTTCTGTCTGCACGTGATTGGACTCCTCCAACCCAGCTAATAATGCCCCACCTCCTCATCTGTCTTCTGCCCACAAACTTCTAGAAAAAAACTGTCTCGTCTTCTGTGTTCAAATCTATATTATACTTTTAAGATCGAACTGTACTTGGCAACTTGATAGAAATTACTTTTACAGTGGTCACCGATGGTTTAATTGCTAAATATATTTCCGTCCTCAATATTCTGAATTTATCTCCAGCATTTGATACCTGTTGCTTTCTTCTTCTTCTTCTGTTTTCAGACCCCTGCTGCCAGCCTCTGAAATGTTTTCATTGTGTGACACTGATCTTGCATCTCCAGTTGCTGTTTTTCTCTTTTTGTCATATTTTCTAAATTTTATTATGAAAATTTTCAAACATACAGAAAAGTTGAAAAAATTATACAGTGAACACTCATATACTCGCCATCTAGATTCTACAATTAACATTTTACCATAATTGCTGTGTTATCCTATGCAGCCATCTATCATCCATCAGTCCATCTTATTTTTGATGCATTTCAAAGTAAGCTGCATCTTTTCTTTTTGTACCTTGTATTCTTGCATCCATCCCCTCTTCTGGGAATCCAAGCCCCTGCTTTACCAACGAGAAAGCACGCTCCAGTGCCCTGCCCTTGGCCCTGACTTCTCCTGAGGCCACCTATGTGTATGCTCCTGCAGCTTCTCCGTTTCCAGCTGCTGCCTCTTTCTCCAGCTGTCAGGCCACAAACATTGTGTTGCTTGTTTATATCAGAACTGAACTGAGCGTTTTCTCCTGGACTCCAAACCAGATTTCTCTACTGATTCACTCATGCTGAATAACAGCATTGCTGCTCTTTCCATGATCTATAGTCTTTTGTGCTTCTCACACTTTGAGCGCCATATCAACAATCCTCCAGACCTAGGGTTCTATCCTGAAAATATCTTTTGAATATATCCAACCCTTTGCATTCCTACTGCATCTTCTAAGTTCTGGTCCTTACTTGACCAGATGATTCTGAAAGCCCCTTCCCTATGTCTGATTTCACTCTCCCACATGGTCCTGCACAAAACTGCCAGATTAATCATTCTAAAGCAAAGACACTCCTTCCTGAAAGCATCAGTAGATCCCCTTCCATTGCTGAAAAGAGCATGAGATTTTTAAGTATGAAAAGTGAGCCTGGCACAAACCTCAGCAGAGTAGGGCTCCAATCTGCCACTTCACGGTTAGAAAGAAGTTTGCTAAATGGCCAATGTTTATATAAGTGTCCTGGAAGTCTCACTTTCTTGCTGAGGCTTGGATTGCACCCTGGAATGTGACCTCCTGAGCAGAAGCAGTATCCCTCAGGACACGAGCCCCACAGTGGCAGCCTCGATGGCCCTCGGCCCAATCTCTGCAGCTCCAAAACAGTGCACTGTCGAAGGGGGTCTACCCTTTCCCCACTCCAAACCTCACTCTCCTTTTTTTTTTTTACCACCATCAGACCCTCCCTGTATCAGAAAGTGAAGTTGTCTGCTGTATTCTGCTGGGAGTATTATTAGAGTTGTGTTTGCTTTTTGAAGTTGAGGAACATATGTTTGTAAATGTTTCATGATTTGTCGTTTGCGCAGCCTGGGAGCTCCAAGTGCAGCAGTGTGTATGAGAACTGTTTGGAGCAAAGCAAGGCGGCAGGTAGGTGCAGTAGCTCCTCCCCGGCTGCCACTCTCCTTACTCCTTTTCTTGTATCCTCGCCTGAGGATATTTGTTTTTCTTTTCATTGCTGGGAGAAAGAGAAATGTGAAAGAGAAACATCGATGGGTGCCTTCTTGTCCCTTTTCATTGCTTTGAGAGAGAGAGAGAGACAGACAGACAGACAGACAGAGAGACAGAGACAGAGAAAAACACAGAGAGGGAGAGAGAGAGACAGAGATATGAAAGGGAAGCATCGATTGGTTGCCTTCTTGTACGCGCCCCGACCAAGACTGAACCTGAAACCTAGATATGTGCCCTGATGGGGAATCGAACCTGTGACCTTTTGGTCTACAGGATGACGCTCCAGCCAACTGACCCACACCAGCCAGGGCATCTCCTTATTCCTTTTAAGTCATGTGGTCATATGTGGACCCTCCTTTTAGACACTTCATGGGAAAGGTAGGTGTATGTAACTACTGCTTCTACTTCGGCAGCAGGCTTCCCACGTGCCGAGACGCCGAATGCCACTTGTGTGTCACTGGAAGGCTTGTGTTCCTCCTCCTACCAGGCCGTCCTTCTGCCTTATGGGGCCTTTCACTGCCTCGACATCATGAACGCTCTCACTGAAGAGGTGCTCAAAACTCCAGGGACCCCCGCTTCAAAGACCAGACAGTAGGCTAATGTGAAAATTAATGCTTGTCAAAGCCAGTAGGATCAGTATAAAACCTTTATTTCTGCTTAGCAAAGGCAACCAAAAGAAATCTGAAATGTGAGAGTCCTGATTATGGTTTCCACCTGCCCCCCTCAGGCTTGCTTTTCCACAACACCCAGTGCAAGGCAGCAACTATCAGATTGGAAACACATTTTCATGAAAACAAGGCATACTGACTGGGAGTCCTTGCAGTCTTATACATCGTTGGAAATATTTATTTATTTGGGAAGGACAGTTTTGCAGCTCTACAGGGGGAGATAACTGGGCAGTGTAGATAACACAGAGGAGGACAGAGCTGGATAACCACACTTAGGGATGCTAATTAAACTAGCAGGAACTGGCCGTGTAGAAGGTGGTTGCTTCCAAGGGTACTTTCGTATTTCTTAAGGAATTATGCCAATGTAATCTATTTTTTTTTTATTTTTATACAGTAGGGGAACATGAGGATTTATTGTTTTATTGGTACAGCTATAATTACCACTTTCATCCAACCTGCAAAAATAATAGGAGTAGTGAGCTACTGCAGTATTTAAAATTCTTCAAACACATGGCTTCTTTTGATGAATGAGAACTTCATGCCATTCTTTAAAGTCATATAAAATTTTAAACTGATTGTTAATATTAGTTTATTGATGGTAAATGTAAATGTCTTTTTAAAACTGTGCTCCCTGGGAGGCATCATTCCTCCCTCTCTCCCTCCCTCCTTTTCCTTACTCCGGAATCCCTCACCCAAGGACCCAACAGCCAGGAGCACAGAGCACGTGTCTTGTTGTATTGTAACATTTTCTGCCTGTGCTGATGCTCCCTTGGAGTCATCCATGTGCCCTGTTTTTATCTCATTTTATATTCTTCATTTATTCAACAGTTCACCCAGTGACTATGGTCCATTGGGTCAAGCACTGAGCTACAGCACTGCTTCTTTAAATAAGCAGGCCCCCCACTTCTAATGGGAACCAGAACGCTAGGGGGCCCTCTCCCCGCACCTCAGTCACTGAGGCTCTGAGGGATGGAAAGACTGAGCCCCTGCTCTGGGGCCACAGCACCTGTGTGGTTCCTCCCATGGTGACAGGAAGGACTTTCCTGCCTCCGTGTCCTTTCCTCCACAGACACTCAGAAACCAGGGGTCCTGTCTTGGGGCCCGCCTGTGACTGCTTGGGCATATGTCTAAACAGCGATCTGAAACTCTCGACCAGTGAGCAAATTCATAGCAGTTGCTAGAATAGCAAATAGATATTTTATGTCTTTTCCCAGAGATTCGTACATAAGCATTTGAGAGACACCTATACAAATATTTTCAATAAGGGTTCGCTTTCTCCTCCAAGACATTTCCTCCCAAACTTGAATTCCAGAAGCAATAGTCATCTGGTTGTTGAAGGAGTTAATGGTGTTTATTGCCAGCCGTATAAAAATATCCCTATCCCTAGTAACAGATTCCCTTATGGAAAAAATAATTAGCAAAATAGAATAATGTTTCCCAGCTTTCAAGTTAAAATGGAAATGTTGATATTTTTAATCAAAAAGATGTTAAATTCCCACGAAACCTAAGGGCTCACACTTAAGAACGTTGGTACTTACAACGTATACACTGAGCATGTATTTATTTCCTGCCCTGGATCTTCTCGTCGGCCGGTTGGGTGTGTTCTCAGAGTGATGCCTGGCACAAAGAACTTTTGGAATGTGTAATGGGTGGCGTGTGTGGTCAAGCCTCCTCCACCACACACTTCACCCTGGAAAGATTTTAAATTTGGGTACGGGGTGAAATATCTCTTTTTTATTTTTTAAATTTAAGACAAGACTGCTGACTTAAATATAATGGCACATTTGAAAAAAAAAGGGAAGTTTTCAAGACAGTCTGGGTGTCAACATTGGCGCTTTTGTGCAGCCCCCTGATGTGGTCAGCTCGTCTCGGGACCTTGGGAGGGGCAGGCGGGGCAGCACCTGGGGCTGAAGGCTGGCTCAGGGTCTGTAGAACGTGCTGGGGTCGAAATGGGGAGATGCTCGTCCTCCGTTCACGCAGCTGGCACACGTTTTCCTTCTGAGCATCTGCTTTCTACCAGGCTTTGCAGATGAAGAAGATACATGGATGCGTCAATTCTAGTCTCTCCGCAAGGACTCAGGGAGTTTGTAGTCTCAAGGGCAAGACAGTCAGGTGAACAGATATCTGCAGTGTGTCAGAGACTGGGACCTTGCCCAGCCTGGAGGGGGGAGGAACTTGGGGGAGCCTTCCTGAAGGAAGTGGATCAGAGAAGAATCTTTTATTTAATCCTTACCCAAAGATACGTTTATTGATCTTAAAGAGAGAAGAAGGGAGAGAGAGGGACAGACAGACAGACAGACATTGATCAGTTGTCTCCCAAATGTGCCCTGACTGGGGATTGAACCTACAACCTAGGTATGTGCCCTGATCGGGAATGGAACCTGCAAACTTTTGGTGTACAGACGGTACTCCTACCAACCGATTCACCTGGCCAGGGCAGAGCAGAATCTTAAAAGATAAGTGGAAGTTAGGTAAAGAAAGGAATGGGGAGAATACTACAGCCACAGGTATGCATCAGGTGCAGAGGTCCAGCATCAATGAATAAATACACAGCTGAGCACTGATAGGACGTGTTTACCGAATGCCTACTATAGGCAGGCACTGTGCCAGGGGCGTCAAAGCCATCTTCACGGGGGCCACATCGGCCTCATGGTTGCCTTCGGAGGGCTGCATGTAGCGCTCCTTGCCCCTAGTTAAGGAGCAGTTACATTTACACAGTCCTAGAATTCCATTCGGCCCTTTGAAGGCCACTGCGAGGCTGGTGTGGCCCCCGGTGAAAATGAGTGTGACACCCCTGCACTATGCTCAGTGGGCGTCTCACCCACATTCTTTCATTTAATCCTCACGACTGTATTTTAAATTGGGCACCCCCATTTTACATATATGAAAACTGACACTTAGGTTAAATAACATGCCTCAGGCCACACAAATAACACAGGGATCTGAAGTCAGGTTCGTGTTAATTTAGAAGCACACTGCTGGCAAACCCTTCAGATCGTATTTCACTTTCAGTAAATTCTAGGAGCAGGCGCTCCTACATAAATGATAATTCAATTATGTATAAGTTACCATACATACACTGATGTATTATGCATGTATTATAAAACACACAAAAACAGAAAGTTTCAAAGTTAATGATAAACATCTTTTTAAAGTCTTGCTAATTACATTGGCTGATTACCATCATTAGATAATATCTGAAGGCTTCATATATATTTAAGGCATTTATTGATAAAGAAAACTGATATAAATCTACATTCAAATCTTAATAATTTTAACTTTTGGTAGGTCAATGTTTGGATCAGATTAGATTATTCTTATTCATATGTTCCAATACATCTAAGGAGGAGATCGTACTACGAAAAATAATCTTCAGTCTTCGATTTCTTTGCAGTGATTATTTAGCCATGTATCCATTTGTGAAAGTAAGTTTAGTTTAAATTAGTTAACACATTTCATAAAGTAACTTAACCAAGCAAATGGAAACTGTCATATGTCGTAAAATGCTGCAAACAAATGAGATGCCTAGTCAACCCTTTCCTCAGTAGGAAACCCGGTCCTTCCTCAGGGTACCCCATAAACAGATTATGACAGGCCGTAGGTGACACAGGACGCCGACAGACGGACTAGGTGTGAAGGAGGAGCAGGCAGTAAGAACTACGGTCTTCCGCCTGGGCTCCCCCTAGTGGCTGTACTCCTGGGTTGCCGTTCTATGTATTACAAGAATCACCGCACCATGTGAAATTCAATATGCGGTCAGTCCTGCTTGGACCACATGGAAGGGCTTTCATAGCTGAAACAATAGGACAGATGTTGCTTTACAATGAGACAGTGGAATGTCAATGCCACCACTTCACGTGCAGCCACCTGCTCATCCTGTAGCACATACGACCACAACTATAAATGTCCTAGTTACCACAGAAAAGCAAAAATATTCTATCCTGGCATTCTCAGGACAGAACCATCCAGATGGTACAAAGTACTTTAACTACCTGCCATCGGGTAATGAAATACGGTGCTAATATCCATTCATCCAGTAACTATTTGGTGATGCCATTTTATGTGCCAGGCATGTGCTAGGGGCAGGAGTCTGTAGCCATGAACAAGAGAGACGGGATCCTTGTCTTCATGGAACGTGCAGTCTAGATGTAGCACACACGTTAAAAAATAAAAACAGAAGCCACAGAGCTTACTGCACTTGTGACATGGGCTTCAAAGGTCAAGCACAGGCTGCCCGGAGAGCAGAGAGACTTAGTCTAGTCTGAGAAGGTGAGAGAAGGCTCTCGTGAGGAAGTGACGTTTAAACTGACACCCGAAGGGTGAGGATGATGGAAAGGGGGGGAGAAGAGCATGTCAACCATGGAAGACGGGCTCACGGTGGAGACCACACTGCAAGAAGGCCAACGTGAGCCCTGGCAGGCCCTGGGGAGGAGAAGAGTCGCCAGGAGAGGTGGGCGGCCAGGAGTAGGGCCAGGGCTTGTGGACGGTTCTGAGCTTTATGTGAAGATGCCGTGGAAAGGAATTACAGGGTTTGAACCTCTGAGAAATACGATCGAATTTTCAGTTCTAAAATAGTCATTTTTCACCCTGGCTGGTGTGGCTCGGGGGATTGAGTGCTGGCCTGCGAACCGAAAGGTCGCTGGTTCAATTCCCAGTCAGGGCACATGCCTGGGTTGTGGACCAGGTCCCCACTTGGGGGCGTGAGAGAGGTAACTAGTCAGTGTGTCTCTCACATGTTGATGTTTCCCTCTCTTTCTTCCTCCCTGCCCCTCTGTCTAAAAAGATCGCCCCCCGGGGGTGTGTAGGGAAGGCAACCAATAGATGTTTCTCTCTCAACATCTATGTTGCTCGCCCTCTTTTCCTCCCTTCCCCTCTCTCTAAAATAAAAAATAAAATAAAATGTAAAACAGCCATTTTGGCCATAATATGTAGCAAGTGGAGGAGGAGAGGACAGAGTAAGGGGGGAGGAGGAGATAACCCGAAGACCGAATCCTTGTTAAATAACAGAGTGAACCTCCGGAGTTGCTGCAAGGCTCAGCCGGGCAGGGCAAAACTTTGGGCATAGAGAGAAGAGAGACTTTCCACTCTTAATCATTTTAAATCAAGTATTCAGTTGTTTTAAAAATTCTATTTATTTATTTTTAGAGAGAGGGGAAGGGAAGGAGAAAGAGTGGGAGAGAAACATCAGTGTGTGGTTGCCTCTCATGTGTCCCCTACTGGGGACCTGGCCCGCAAGCCAGGCATGTGCCCTGACTGGGAATCGAACCAGCGACCCTTTGCTTCACAGACATGTGCTCAATCCACTGAGCTACACCAGCCAGGGCAGTATTCAGTTTTTTGACTGGGAGTGTAAATGATTGATACTCAAGTTCCATGTGGTGTGCGTGTTTTCTTGCCTCTTGGACCGCAGCTCTGAGCAGTGTTGTCTGCGGGTTGGTGTCATTTTCTGGGCAGTTGGCCTTTTCCTGCCAGACTGTTCTTCTCTGGGATCTTCCGGCTCCTGTTCTGTCTGTTGTTGAAGGAGTGAGGCAGGGAGACCAAGGAGAGGGAGCTTTCCCTCAAAGACCAGAGCTCATCTTATTTTTGCATGTCAAATCTAAAGGTCAATATTCGATCCTTGTAGGGGTTGGGGTGGCTTTTTGCTTCCTATCAATTCTAGACTCAAAGATGATTTTATTTATCATTTACAAAGCAAAGCATCATGCACTGATCATGACCAATTACTACAGGTAATGCCCATGAGAGAGGGGTGCAGTCCCAAAGAGACACCTCGCAGCTGAAGCACACGTGTCGAGTGGATCTCTTCGACGACCCCTGCTACATTAATACACAGGCTCTGCAAAGTGCACTCAGTCCTGCCCAAAGTCAAAGCTCAGCTCAGCCAACAGGCAGCCTGTGGCACCGTGAAAGTAAGTAGCAACTTTCTGTCTGTATTAGTTTCTGGTGGGTGCTATACAAATTACCACGAACCCGTTACTGCAAACCGGGTGTCTTAAAATAACAGGTATTTATTGTTTCACAATTTAGGAGGCTGGGAATCCTAAGTCAAGACGTTAGCTGGGTTGGCTCCTTCTGAAAGCTCTGGAGAAGAATCTGTTCCATGCCTTGCCTAGTTCCTTGGCCTGTAGACATACCACTCCAATCTCTGTCTCAGTCTTCACATGGGCTTCACCCCAATGTCCCAAATCTCCCCCTTCTTTCTTGTATAAGACAACAGTCTCTGAATTTAGGGTCCACCTACATCCAGGAAGATCTCATCTCAAGATCATTAATCACATCTGCAATTACCCTTTTCCCAAATTAGGTCATATTCACAGGTATGGGGAGTTAGGATTTGAACCTGTCCTTTTGGGATGACTGTTCAACTCACTACACTGTGCAGAAGGCTCATTTTCAGGGACCTAAAAGGATTCTTCTTTACCTCAATCCCTCACCACAGTAACTGCTAATAACAGTTATTATCAGAACTTCGTGGCGATGTTAATGGATTCCGGGGTTTGGTGACTTGGACTTTGAACAATCTTTGCAAACACCTTACACTGACTCCCGGATTTCGGCTCCCACTCCATGCGCTCACTGAAGGAAGGACGACCGTCAGAGCCAGGAGGTGCTTCCGAAACCGTTCGCTCGCATGAGGACCAATGGCCATGATTTCGGTTCCGTTTATTAGTGGTGTTAATTTTATTCATTTCAAAACCCCTTGGTAAATCTTTTATCTAGACTAAAATAAGATGGCTCCTTTTAAAGAGCATATTCTGTGAGTAAAAACAATAAGATCTTACTTAATATTAAAATATATCACTTGCTTGCCAAATTGCTTCCAGGGATAAATGCAGAAACAGGAACGTAAATAAATAAAAGAAAAAATAAGCCAAAGCCTACAATCAACTGAAAAATAAATAAGCAAAACATGCTTTTCATAACATATTGAAGCATGTTGGATTCGGAGATTGGCTAAGATGTCAAATCTGGTTAATTACAAAGATGGAGAACCCGTCACCGAACAAGTCTTTTCACTAGCCCAGGAAGCCTCGCCAGGACTGCCAAGGGCAACTTTACAGCTGGCATGGCTGGACAGCAAGATGAGATTTAAAAGGAGATTTTGCTGAGCCTTGCCTTAGCCAGATCACCCTAACTGTTCAGACTAAGGTCCTCATTGCCAGCCAGGTGGCAAATGGGCCATCTTCTTGCCAGGTTCCTAAGGTGACTTCTGGCTCCCAAACATCCCTGTAGGATTCTCTGGAAGTAGACACTGGGTTGGGGCTTGTCATTTGGAACCTAGGATTCCAGTGCAGGAAACTAAAGCCTCAAAACCCCTGGCCGGAAAAATGTGTAGGAATTGCGGCTGCAAGAGAAACTCCCAGCCTCACAGGAGAGTTTGTTGGAGAGAATCACTGGGTCCTAGAGTGTACACACACCCACCCACCTGGAAATCAGCACCAGAAGGGCCCAATTTGCTTGTGGGTAGCGGGAAAAGTGACTGAAAGCCAGCAAGAGCTGAGCAAGCAGCATTGAACCCTCTAGGACCCCTCACTCATATGTAGTGGCACAATGCAGTCACATGGGTGGCCCCACCTGGTGAACACCTAAGGCTCCGCCCCTTACTACTCAACAGGTGTGCCAAGACAAAGAAATATGGCCCAAATGAAAGAATAGATCAAAGCTCCAGAAAAAATATAACTAAGCAATGAAGAGATAGCCAACCTATCAGATGCAGAGTTCAAAACACTGGTAATCAGAATGCTCACAGAAATGGTTGAGTATGGTCACAAAATACAGGAAGAAGTGAAGGCTATGAAAGGTGACATAAAAGAAAATGTACAGGGAACCAACAGTGAAAGGAAGGAAACAGGGACTCAAATCAACAGTTTGGAGCAGAAGGAAGAAATAATCAACCAACCCAAAATGAATGAAGAAACAATTCGAAAAGATGAGGAGAGGCTTAGGAACCTGTTGGACAACTATAAACGTTCCAACATCTGAATCTTAGGGGTGCCGGAAGAAGAGGAAGAGCAAGAAAGTGAAAACTTATTTGAAAAAATAATGAAAGATAACTTCCCTAGTCTGGCAAAGGAAATAGACTTCCAGGATGTCCAGGAAGCTCAGATAGTCCCAAAGAAGTTGGACCCAAGGAAGCACACATGAAGCCACATCATAATTACATTACCCAAGATTAAAGATAAGGAGAGAATCTTAAAAGCAGCAAGAGAAAAGGAAACAGCTGCCTCCAGAGGAGTGCCCATAAGACTGCCAGCTGATTTCTCAAAAGAAACCTTGCAGGCAGGAAGGGGCTGGAAAGAAGTATTAGTCATGAAAAGCAAAGGCCTACATCCAAGACTACTCTATCCATCAAAGCTGTCATTTAGAATGGAAGGGCAGATAAGGTGCTTCCCAGATAAGGTCAAGGTCAAGGAGTTCATCATCACCAAGCCCTTATTATGTGAAATGTTAAAGGGACTTATCTAAGAAAAAGAAGAT
>PVKM010039269.1:0-13798 GCA_004027735.1 Carollia perspicillata | reverse complement strand
GGCCCAGGTGCCCCTTGCCACCTTCTGGAACTTTCCCTGGATACAGTGATCCTCACAAACAGTGTCCCCTGAAACCCAGGTTGGGAGGACTGTCTTCTAAGTGAGGAGAAAGTAAGCCTGACCCTCTGATTTACAAGCCCTTAGAAAGGCCCGGAGGGGTCGAGGGAACCTTGTCATACTTCTGAGGGTCTGACAAACCCCCAAGTCCTTTCAGATGCCAGGCCTTTTACCAGCCAACAGCCTGAACTGGAAATGCCCTCACAGGCAAAGCGGCTTCAGTATGTGGGGGATGTACTTGCGGCAAAAGAAACAGCTTAATTTATGCTCAGATGCTTTTTCCCTGAAAGTTTTTAAGTGAATAGAATTTTTTAAAGTATAAAGGAGGAAAAAAAAAGACAAAAAATCAGTGTTAACACATTGGTGTGTTTATCACATATAGTTTTTTGAATTTTACAAATTTTTTAATAATAGGCATCTATGACTTTATAATGATGATAATAAATACTGCTCATTCATTCTCTAAATACTTCAGCATCTACTGTGAGCCAGGAGGTTTTCTAGGTGCTGGACAGACAGCAGTGAACAAGGTAGAGTCCCCCTCCTCCTGGATCTTCCATGCAGTGGTGGGTGACAGGGAGACAACAGAATGTGAGGAAACATTCAGGGAGAGGGAGCAGACAGGGAGTCCCGGGGACGGGGTGCTCAGACAGGGTATGCTGAGAAGGGGACGACTGAGCGGAGACCTGAAGGAGGTGAGGGGCGAGTCGGGTGAAGGGCTATGGACAGAGCTCTTCCCTTACAGAGGAGCTGCGGGGTGAGGGCGCTGAGGCCTTGCTCCAGGAAGAGCAGGGGAGCGGCATGACCCCAGTGGAGTGAGCAGGTGAGGAGTGGCGGGAGATGGTCTGGAGAGCCTGGCAGGGCTGGACTGGGCGGGGCTGTGCGAGGAGTCTGGTCTCTGTCTCAGTGTGAGGCGAAGCCATGGGAAGGCTGGAGCAGGACAGCGAGGTCGTGTGTAGTTTGACAAACACTGTCTCCGAGGACGCCTCCCTTGTTCGCAGGGCCCACGTTTTTCCCATTAGATTAAAAAGGACCTGAGTTCAGGGACGGATGTGCTTTCTCTAGTGGGTTCCTTCCCAAGAGATGGCCGGAGCAGGAGCGGTAGGCCTCGGGGAAGCGGACGGCTCCCACCGGGGCTCTTACCTCCTGGGACTCACCTTCCACGGTCAACTCCACTGTCACCTGTCGGGCACCGCTACCGTTGGCAGCTTCGCAGGTGTACTTTCCCGTGTCCTCCTCACGGACAGCATGAATCACAAGGCTGAAACTCCCTCGGATGCCACAGTCCAGCAGGAAGCGGCCCCCGCTGGCGATGGGCTGCCCGTTTCTGTGCCATGCCACGCGGGGCTCGGGGTAACCGCGGACCTTCAAGAGGAAGAAGAAAGGGTGAGAGCTCATATTTAAGGAGTTCTTCCTGTGTGCCAGGTACTGTTCTGAGTCCTTCACATGTGCTAACTCATGCAATCCTCATAACACCCTTGAAGCAGACACTATTTTCCTCTGGACTTAGAGGTGAGGAAATTGAGCCCCAGAGAGTCTGGGTAGCTTTCCAAAAGGTGTTGAAGGTAGAAAGCATCAGAGTCAGGCATCCTGGCTCCAGGGCCCACTACACAAGTGACTCTCCAGCCTGGTTGCATATTAGAATCAGCCAGGGAGATTTGAAAAATGCAAGTGTCCAGGCCTTACCTTGGGCCAGTTAAATCAGCATTCCAAGGGGTGGGGAGGAGCATGGGGAGTCCAGACCAGTGCTTCCCACTCTCACATGCAAATGAATCACTTGTTAAAATGCAGATTCTGCTTCTACAGGTCTTGGGTGGGACCTGAGTCTCTGCAGTTCAGACAAGCTCTCAGATGATGCCGATGCTGCTGGTCCCCAGAACTCACATTGAGAAACAAGGTGCTAGACCCGAGCTGCCCGGCACGGCAGCCCCCAGCCATGTGGGCTGAAGGAGCACTTGAGGTGTGCTTGTCCTAATGGAGTTGCCCTGTAAGCATGAATTATACACCGGGTTTTGCAGACTTAGTCTTTAAAAAAAGTAAAATATCTCGATAATTTAAAAATAGTGATTACATGTTGAAAAGATAGTATTTTTGACATGTTGGGTTAAATAAAAGTTTATCGTTAAAATTAATTTCACTTGGTTCTTTTTACTTTTTAATGTGGCTACTAGAAAAGTCGCTACTACCAAAGGGTGTTCCCGTCAGGCGGTGCTGATCTTGATTGCTGTCTTCCTCTCACCCCAGGGGACACCCACCCTCTGCAGAGTCCAAGTATTTCAAGGAAGTACTTTTCTAAGTATTTGATGCATCGGAGCCTCATAGTGACTTGTTCAGAGAGGATATTTCCCCAAAGACAGGGAAATAGAGATAAATTCCAAGAAAACAAATCTTTACACTTTGGGTCTCTTTGAAAGAAATGTGCCCCAGGGCCTGGAGCCCTGAAACGGACCCGGTGCCGCAGAGTGGACTGGTCCTCCGAGGAGCAGGGCTCAGACTGGCCCGTCGATCGCTGCACAGCCTGGGACCCTGAACGGGGGGGTTTTAGCACTGGAAAAGCACTGACAACGTCACGAAACCTCTTGAGACAGACGATGTTTGCACCACCAAACGTGGTAGCCAAAGCTGTCATTTATGTATCTACGCCAAGACAAGAGACACTGCATACAGATGAAGCAAAACCAAAATTCACTGGATGACCCCAAATGGAACTCACAACGAAAGTCTTCAGTGATCTGTAGCAATAAGCCTCCTCACACCCCCAGTAAGGACAGAGGGGTGCCATGTCAGCATGCGGGAGAACGGGGGCGAGGAGGCAGCTTGGGCGAACTAGCACGGGGACTCCCTAAGCAGCTAAGGAAGAAATAACTGAGCCAGAAGCAGCAGCCATGGTCTTCGGCCTGTGCTTGCTTCCTTCCCGGGCGTCCAGCCCCCAGGTACCCTTAGGCCCACTGCTCAGTAGCCAGGGCGTGGATGTCTCCCTAGGAAAGGAGTCCCAGAATCACAGGTGAGATCCCCACAGCAGGCAGCCCCGCTGTGGTCCTCTGCCGCCCCTTCTGTGCCATTCCGCAAACCTCACGAGGCCCGCCTCCCATTCCCACTCATCGTAGTCGGGCCTCAATAGGAAAACACCGCCCCCCAAAAAAAACCCCTCCAAATCATTATTACCCATCTTATTTATGATTTCTGGAATCAAACAAACAAGCAAACAAACAACAATCTCTTTCCTTTCCAAATCTAAACTACACTTAGGACAGAGACTGGCTACCCACGAGGGAATGCTTATTCTGAAGTCGCCTCCCCAGAAGCAGACGACAGAGGCCAAAGCCACTGCAGCCCCACCAAGGCACTCGTGTCCCATCTCAGGGTGACAGGGACCGCATTCGGCTTTCACGTCTACTATCGTGTGAAACAAAGTACTGACGATGGTTGCCTCTGGGTGTCTCCTCTTTTCCTTCTATTTAGCTATTATTCTCTGATATTTCTGTGAACGACACATCTGAAGTTTGTAACACAGAAAAAAAATGAAAGGAAAATGGGTTCCATTTATATTAGGGTGTTTACACAGTGAATGGATAGCACATTCACTAACTTGAGGAGGCCCTCAAACATACCCAAACGTAGCCACGTAAATAAAAACACCACACGAAGAAACATTACACATGTTCGGAGGTGACACACGCCAGGCACCTACATAGAAACCGTGTCACCTTGTGACACTACGTTGGCACAGAGGTTCATGCGAAGGCATATCTGACAACAATGACTCTGTGAAAGCACATTTTCAGGAAACAACTAAGGGAAAGAAAGCCTTCCCCGTAGAAGGAAGCCCTGGGGGAGCCTGGTCACGCAGTGAATTTGCAAAACATCATTACCTTCTCCCTCACCCCACGAGGCAGGACCAGCCTGGCTGCGAGAAGAGGATCACCCAGCCTTCTGTGAGCGTCGGAGAAGGGAGGGCCCACACTGTAGGTGGGCAATCATTAACTGTCCCCCAGGTGTCCTTGGCATTCCACTGGCGAGTTCTCTGGCCCCCCGCAGCAGTGCCGGCTCTGGTGGCCCGTCGGTCCCGGCGGCATCAATGATTAACTGGGAACACTGCAAGGGTTCCAGACCTCAGGGACGCAGCTCCCTTTGCCCCTTCAATTTGCCTCTGATTGACACACATACACACTCTAACTTCCCTCTGAGATGTTCTGTTAAAAATAAAGACTTTGGGATTTTTAAATATCCGGAACCTGGCACCTCTTAGAAAGCTGCAGTTTGCAATGGGACTTCTGCCCGCCTTGCACCTGAAGCAAAAGCAGGGGCTTCCGTGACCTTGCTCTGTTCCACGGCCTGAACGGTTTGCAGCTCCACCTCTTTTCCTCCCAATGTGGGATGAACTTGTTCGGCCACTACCTCACATTTTGTAAGAATTATTCAGCTTCAAGCAGACCGACTTTCACTGTCTGCCCGCTCTCCTGGGCTCCTGGGTGGGGAAGGAAGAAGAGCCTGGGCCCACATCCTCGGGAGGCCTGGGAACAGCCCTGCCCTCCCTGGGCGCCTTATCTGCCTCCATCACAGGCCTTCAGCCAAGAAGCTGCAGCTGGTATTTTCACAGCCTGGTCCAAGGCCACAATAAAACCCCATGGATACGTTGCCTTTCAGAGAGTCTCCACACGGAGAATCTCATTTGGTTCTTGGAACACTATGAGGAAGGCGTCTTTGAGTGGGTTCCGCAGAAGCAGAGCCTGAAATAGGAAGTTAGGGAGCCCTATCTGCAAACCCTTAGACAGCCATCGCAGCAGCTGGAAATGGACGTGCCCCCCTGGTGACGGGGTCTGGGTGGGGCCCCGGCGGCAGCTGCGGCAGCGCACAGAGCCAACCACAGTGTTAAGCCCAGAGAGGTGAGAAATGTGGCCTGGAGAAGCGGATGACTTGCCAATGATCCCGCATGGGCAGATTAACTGACAGATCGGGACCACAGTATTGGTCTCCACGTTCAGTGGTTGTCTCTCTGTGCCTCACTGTAAATGCAAGAAACTGCAAGACACGAATTCCTGTTGTTTAAGCGACCCAGTCTGTGGTATGTGGAGGAACACATGCAGTTGATGGCCCTGTCCAGTTATTCTGAGAAAATAGCCCAAGACTTGCTTTTGGCATGGCCATATCATACAAGTGGGGAGCAGATATTGCTTTAATCGAGAAGAAATTTAGGGTCTATTAGAGACAGACACTTATGAATGCTTTGGGTTCTACAGCATTTGTCCCGCCAAATGATCTAAGATAGACAGGACTGGTGCTACGTGCCCCAGATAGCCCCAGGAGGGTCAGTGTGGCACAGAGAGGGGCCAGGGCCTGAGTTCTGGGGTCTGGAGTGGCTTCCCGGCCTCTTCAGGGGAAGGCCCCCCCCATCTCTGAAGCCGTCTGGTTCTGAATAGTGACCCACTTAGCTTCTGGGGAAGATTCTTTCCTCTCCCTCCAGTCTCCCCTGGGTCCAGCCCACAGCCTTGGTTCCCTCTAATCCTCTGTATGTGAAAACTGAGTGACCACAAGCAGAAATGCTCATGAACGTGAATAGACAGCCCTGACTTTTCACCATAATGAGCTTTTGGAAATGGCCCCAAAGAGGGTCATTCTAAGGAGAATCATGTTTGCCACAGTAACCACATTTAATTGGAGGTTGTGTTCTTGAACAAAAGCCCAGGATAAAATAAATCAAGGCCATACTGACAACTTGTCATAAAAATAAAGATACAGTAACTGTAACCCCTATAATAATTTAAAATAGTAAAACTATGCTCCAGCTCTATAAAATGTCCTCAAAAACCTTTATGGCCTCAGAAGGCCTTTAAAAGGAGTGGGGGCTCGTTCGGTGTGTGCTGGACGGTGAAGAGAAGGCTGGGAGGCCGGCGGGCAGCTGCTCGCTGCTGCGTTCCACCCGCCTCTCCTACCCGAGGGACAGTTCTCCAGAACCTGGTGCTTTAAAAAAAAAAAACTTCTGACAGCTTTTCACTGAAAGACCATACAGAAAAGCAAGCTGGGGAAGAGGGGTACGAGAAGGTGGGGATCCTCCCCAGATCGGAACCTGGTGCTGTCTTGAGATTTACTGAATGACTAAAAGTGAAGCATTCTAAGGGCACTGAACTTCTTGATATTTCTCTGACATATGTAAAGGGTTTTCAGTCAATTCCAAGTTGCTACCAGAGCCCGAACCCAGAGCAGCGGCAGGTTCTCTGTCTCCACAACCCTTGCAAGACTCAGAGAAGCACATCTGCCTTCCCCTAAGCTCGGCGAGGGAGAGGAAGAGGGTGATGTTGCTGTTCTTGAAACCCTCCCACATGCCTTTTGTTTCTGGGTGAGCTTGTCCCGGTATGCACGCCACAAGCCCATACAGCTGCTGTGCGCGGCTGGACAGGAGGGGCAACTGAGACTCTGCCCACGTCTGGATGGAGGGAGACCAAAAGGAGGGAAGGCAGGATTGGGCTGAGGCTGGGGTGGAAGCGGGCTGCCCACCAGGACACCGGGGAGTTGAGAAACTACACAAAGAAAACGTCAGCAGTGAGACGAGAAATCCTTAGGGCCAGGAATAGCAGACTCAAGGGGTTGTCCCTAAGTGTTTATTTGAATCTTGTTGAGTAATTGAATCGATGCCGGGGAAGGCTGAGCCTGGAGGACAGGACACTAAGGCAACCTGTCTCCCCCGAGCCCGACAAAGCTGGGTCTGCACATGGCTGCCTGCAGCATGTGCCGCTCCGTTTCGCCCCCTGTCTCAAGGCAGCTTCTACTACAGTAAATACGTTCTATGATGAATGACTAGAACACTGCTGGTCATTTAAAAATTAAAGAGCTATAGGAAATAAACCAACGGCACTGAGAAACTAGTTGCCCGAGAATCCTCAGCCCCGTCTCGGAGTATAAGCTCACCCAACGTATACATGAACACGGAGGCACAGAAAGGAGAGTTAAAACACTAACACCCCCAACAAATTAGACCACAGAAAAAGCCTGGAAAACTTACATCTTGGGTACGGTAGGAGGGGGGCGATCGAAGGGCGAGCCCTGGGCGTGACACGGCTGGCCGAGCTTAGGGCCTGCGGCTGTGCCAGCGCCTGGCGCACGGCCCTTCGGACAGGCAGGGCCTTCACTGCGGCTCTGATAATCCCATTGCTAACCGTCGAAAGCCTTCACTGAACCCGCGGGATCCATCAGGAAGAGATCACACCAGCTACAAACAGCAATTAGGGAGAGGCTTAAACTGCGGGATGCTCCCTGGCCCTGGCCCCGGTTGCGAAGCCGTGAGGACGAACGTGGTTCCATGACAAATAAAATCATGGTGTTGAGAACCGTCCCCCAAACTGGCCCTGCAGATGCCACCCGGTCTTCAGGGACAGACGCCGCACGTTTCCCCGTGATCACCACTCCCCCTCTGTAGCTCGAGTTTTCTTTCCCTTTGGTCCGAGACACGGGCACGGGCCCTGAGAACTTCCGGTTTCTCCCAGTGACAGCGCAGGCAGGTTACAGCATGCGGCTACACCTCCGGTTATACCTCACGTTTTCTGAATCTTTCCAAAACAAAAGAGATCTATTCCTTTTATCTAGATCAAGCTTAACAATGCATGCAACTTTTTAAATTCCCTCTTAATGACACAAGAACCTAAAAGCTGTTGAAGCAGTCCAACAAAGAAACAGAATTCTAAGTGTAATTGGGAACCTCTCGGATATTTTCTTAGTTCTTCCAAATTCATAGTTTTCATACAAAAACGCGTGTCCTTCTTTTTGAACCCCCAGTCCCTGTGGGACGGCTGTGGGGTTGGAGTCTTGGGTTCTCGCTTCACTCCCTCTCGTGAAGGCTTCCAGGAACACAACCTCTGCAGCTGGTAGGGCTGGCTTGGGAGCTCGCTCTCCTGTTTCTGCTACCAAGTTGGGATGTACTCTCAAATATGCCGAAATATTAGTAAGAGGCATGTGGATCATAGAGGTTTAACAGATTAGTGCTGTGGTTTGTTGCTGTTTTTTAATTTGCTCAGGCTCTTCGGCCCACCCTTCCCAGTGGAAGTGGCACACCCCTCTCTGAGGCACAGCCCCAGCCCGCTCTGCACACCACACTGATTCTGGTGGGGTGCTAGCGGGTCCCCTGCCTCCTGGACAGGGTACTTGGGTTCCAAAAACGAGCACATGATCCAAGGTAGACAATCATTGATAATTCTTCCCTGCAATTTTAAATTAGAACGAAGGGAGACCGAACTGTCTCTTTTCACAGGGATCCGGAGCTGGAAAGATATAAGCCTGAAGCTGTCTGCAGCCATGTCCTCTCATCCCTGTCCCCCAGCCTTCTCTTGCCCCCACCCAAGGAGAGGACACCATCTACAAACTAAGATATCACATACACAGTGGAGAAGAGAGGGAGCCACTGCCTGACAGAGCCGTGGTGGACTCCATATCCCCTCAGTCACACGAGGCAACACATCTCTGTTGTTCATACCAGATGGTGCTGGTTTCTCTCTCTTGCAAACGAGAGTTCTAACTAATTCAGGGAGGTATCTGGTCCCTGGAATCAGGTTCGTTTGTAGATCCTGGCTGCACTGATCACCTGTTGCCTGACCTTGGACAAAGTACTTAACTTACCTGGCCCTCAGTTGACAATCGAAACAACTGTAAGATGGGGTGATACCAGTATTCACTTCCATGGAAAAGTTCATGATCAAATGAGACAGCACATGTACAATAGCACACTATAAATGCTGAAGGTTAGACCCATCTCTTCTTCAAAATCAGTAACTCTTTAAAATCAGGGGCCCTAGAGTGCATTCAGCTCCCAGCTCTGTCAACAGCCTGAAACTGCGCCCTAAGAAACATCAGCAGGTGAGCCTCAGGCTTGCTGAGCCTCAGCTCGCACAACTCACGTTCTTACAGACAACCGTAAGGCATCACACCCTGAAGAAAAAGGAACACTGGGAGAACAACTTCTGCCTTGGCTGAACTAGCTTTTTTTTTCTTCAAAGAGTAAACCCTGTTAGAGAAATGACCGTTTCTACGTGAGATCACGAGGCTCATTTTAAAGTGCATACCCAGCCTGTAGTGCTGACTGCACCATCAGCCCCCTGCAGCACCGTGCGCCCCTTTGAGACAGAGCCCATCCCCTTGACCTCTGCCTCCTGACTAATGCAGCCACGGAATTTCAAGGGCATGAGTGAGTGTTGGGAAAGAAAGAAATCTGGGGCAATAAATCTGGAGCTCCTAGCCAGTCATGGGTGGCCCTGGAGGGAGAGAGAGACGTACCTCACTGGCAGGAGGGGTGGAGCAGAGGGCCTACTCTAAACAACACCCAGCCCGTTTGGCGATGCCTCCTCACCCCTCAACCAGCAGGGCCCAGATGACAAGACTCTGAAACTGGCCACGGATTGTACTGGGAAGGCCCTGTCCCATGAGGACTTTCTGGGAATATAAGGTAATTCTGTTTAAGAGCAGAGGTGGGCAAAAGTAACCCAAGGTCCTAACAATCCAACAACATCTTGACTTGGTCCCCTTGTCTTAAATTCTGAGTTTTGGTCTCTTCAGGCAGCCCTCTGACCCCGCACCTGCTCCATAGGCACATCCCCGCATGAAGCATGCATTCTGCTCAGATTTGGCCAGGTGGCCGTCTGTGAGGGGAGGGGTGTGAGCAGGTGGGGTTTGGAAATAGGAGCCTCATGCCACCTGCGCATCTCTGGGATGCTCTCAAAAAATACCAGGCACCGGGACAGAAAGCAGCTGTAAGAGTTTGCTGCTTTATGGCGGAATGATCTCCCCAGACCCTCCTGGCCCAAAGGTATCCTGACCTGAGTAGAGAATCACAGCAGGCAAAGGAGTCAAAAGTTGCTGTTTGTGCGCGTCAGTGTCTGCCTGTCCACCTGGCTGAAAAGCACAATCGAATGTGGTTCCGTAAATCGCTTTTATTGTCACCAAGACAATACACATACACATGGTCAGTGGGTACGGTAAGTCACAGCAACAACAACAAGAGCAGGACCGCGTTCCACCCACGACTTCCAATGTCTCCCTCCTTGCAGCCATCACCTTCACCTCTTTTAGCCATTTCACCTGGGGTTTTCTGCCCTATTTCTAAACTAGAGCCTTTCACAACCCCTGTTTTATTTTCTTTAATATTAGACATTACTTCTTTTTTAAGAAGATTTTACTTATTTATTTTTACAGGGCAGGGAGGCAGAGGGAGAAGGAGAAGGAAAAGGAGAGAAACATCGGTTGCCTCTCACACGCCCCCCAGCTGGGCACCTGGCCCGCAACCCACAGGCCTGTGTCCCGACCTGGAATCAAACATGAGACCTTTTGGTTCACAGGCTAGCGCTCAATCCACTGAGCCACACTAGACAGGGCTAGATATTATTTCTTAGGTGTCTGCACAGAACATGAGCTTTTAGCCCTCAAATTTCCCTCCACATAAACCCTTTTCCTACCTCTGATAATCACATCATAATTTTTACGTCAATGTGTTAGTGTTTGCTTCATTTTATCTTTGCTCACCACCAAGCTGCAGAGTTTAATTGTTGCTCTGCAGAGCTGCAGAGCTGCAGAGCAACAATTAAATTTCTTGAACTTTTCATTTTTCATGGAGTTCATAATGGTCATGCTTCTTGATTTGCTTAGTGTTTTTAAGAAGCCCAACTTCTCGAGAGAACTATAAAATTCCTCTTAGCAGCGGCCAATTGCATCAGACAATGATTTCATCGGTGGCTTTTATTTCTTTTCTCCTTTGGAGATCTCCCCGAAGCATTCTCTTATCCTTCTCCACGCTAAACCGGATGCTTTCTAGGCTCGATGTGCCACTTTCACCATGCCCTTGGATTTTCTCCATGTGTGCCGCCATCTTGGCTGAACATCTTCCCCTCCAGCGGTTTCTTAAGAATGAATGGATAGAAGGCTAAGATTTTTAAATCTGGCATTTCTGGAAGTGCTGTTATCCTACCTCTATACCCAACTCACAGTTTGTCTAAGCATGGAATTACAGATGGAAAATATTTCTTCCTTTGGACATTTGAAGGCGGAGTTTCTGACATACAATGCTGCTGTTAAGCGGGGTAATGCCATGCCGACCCTTTACCTCTGTCCCGGTGTGTGTGTTCCTTTCAGACTTTTAGAATCTTCTCTCCCTTCCTGACAGTCTAGAATTTCGTGATGATTTGCCTTGGCGTCACCCTTGTTCACTCACTGTGTTGGACCCTTGGGTAGAGGTCTTTTCATGACTGGCATTGCGTATCTTTCCATTTTGAGTTTTTGTGGTCTGACCATTTTTCTCCACTGCATATTTTTTTTTATCATGTTCTCTTTGTAGAAGTTCTAAGAGTTGGACATTAGCCCCATTAGACTCACCCTCTAACTTTCTTTTCTCACTTATTTTCCACCTCCATCTTTTTGTTCTTTCCAGGAGATTTCCTTGATTTTACCTTCTAACCAGTCTTTTGAACTTAGTTATTATTTTGGCTATCATTAACTTCAAAAAATCCTTTCTTTTTCAGTTTTTTAAAAAACTGTTTTGAATAATCTCCTCTTCTTATTTAGCAAAAGCAATCTCTTACCTCTGAGGTAATTTCTTTTGAGCTTTTCCATTTTCTGTCATCTTCTGGTCTACTTCGTTCCTTTTTGTTTGGTTCTTTTTGTCTATTTCATAACAGAGGCTTCCCTTGGACATCTGATGATCCTTCATTGGTTTTTCACATACATGAGTGAAGAAATGAAGAATTCCACGCACTTCAGTGGGGACTTTTCAGACCTCCAGTATGGTGAATGGGTAGAAACCCTCCACTGTCCGTATCTGTGGATCTCCTTTCCTGAGAGGATCTGTTTCCACAAAGAAACTGCGCTCTCCCAATTTCCTGCTTTGGTGGTGGTGGTGGCAATGCAGTAATTAAGTCTGCCTACCAGCATTTAGGACATCATGGGATGGCCACGCAGGGCCTGATTTCAGTACGCGGACGCTCACTTAGCCCCTCTCCCTTTTGAGTAGGACACCTCGCCCCACCGGCAGCTGTGCCTTGTGTCCCGAAACCTTCAACCCTTCCGGGTGTGGGGGAGGGGCAGTGGCTTGGCATGAAGAGCACAGAAGGGACCTGGGGCCCAGCTGCTCCTTATGACGAACACTGTTGGCCAGTCCTCCCGTTTTCAGCTCCGCTCCATAACCCAAGCTTTGAAAGTACTTGATGCCTCCAATTCCTTGGCCTTTTCAGGAATTTTCTGGCACGGGCAGGCTTACTTTTTCTCGCTGCCCACTCCCCTCACCACAGGCATAGCACAACACAGAATGCTGAGACCCAAGTCAGCCAATCGCCTATTAGCTTTCCATCGTCCATCAGTTTGTTGACATCTCTTATCTGCTGTCATCTCTCTCCAATTCTATCTGCCCTCATGGGTTTATAAGTTCTTACAAAAGCTCACTCTAAAGATGTTTAATTTTTTTTTTTTAACTCAGAAAATAACACATTGGCAAGGATGTGGAGAACCTGGATTCTTATGCTTTGCTGGTGAGAATGTGAAATGGTGCAGCTGCTGTGGAAAACAGTATCATGTTTCCTCAGAAGAGTAAACATAGAATTACCATATGATCCAGCAGTTTTCACCTCTATGTGAACACCGCAAAGAACTGAAAGCAGAGACTCAAAGAGGTGTTTGCACTCCCACATTCACAGCAGCGTTATTCACAATAGTCAAGAGGGGGAAGCAACCCAAGCATCTGTCAACAGATGAGTGGATGAGCCAAATGTGACACATACATACAATATAATATTATATAACTGTAATAAAGAAGGAAATTCTGATACATGCTACAGCATAAATGAGCCCTGAAGACATGATGAGTGATAGAAGCCAATCACAAAAGGACTAATACTGTATGATGACACTTAGGTGAGCCACCTAGAGGAGTCAAGTTCATGAGGCAGAAAACAGAATGGTGGTTGCCAGGGGCTGGGGAGAAGGCGGAAAGGAGGAATTCTTATTGTTTAATGGGTACAGAGTTTCAGTTTTATAAGACAAATAAGCTTGGAAAATGGATGGTGGTGCTAATTGTACTTAATACCACTTAAGTATATGCTTAAACATTGTTAAAATGGTCAGTTTTATGCTATGCATATTTGACACAATAAAAAAATCAATGAGCCTGCACCTGGGCCAAACATGTGTATACCTATTTCTAAATGCTGTTTTGTCTTAATTATCTATATGTTTATCCCTTTGCCAAATACTACATTGCCTTTAGTACAGTAGCTTTATGTTAAGTATTAAAATGAAGAAAAAGAAATCTGAAAAAATACAAGGCAGATCAAAGTCACTACGATTTAAACATTTTCCAGTGGCTTCTTATTGCACTAAGAACCAGTTAGCATGGCCGGCCAGGCCCTAGGAAGTCCGGCCCTGTGTATCCTCTTCCAGCTCTGTCCTTGCCCACTGCACTCCTGCCACACAGTCCTTCTCTCTGGGCCAGGAAATAAGAAGACAACGGGTTCTCCACCCGGCGTGGCTCCCAGTCTGCCGGATGACAGGGGTAAGCCGTCACCCAGAGCACGGAGGAGGGTGGGGAGAAGCTCAGCAGGAACCAGAGCGGAGGGGGAATCCCAGGCCGTGTCCACCACAGCACTCTGCACCAAGGGAGCTGCATGGGCCTGACTGAGGGGACTGGGTTTGCGAGAACCCGCCGTTCCAGTTTGACTAGACAAGAGATGGCTGCCAACCTTAAGTCAGAGGCTCAGGGACCCCACACGGGGATGGG
>PVKM010039268.1:0-13818 GCA_004027735.1 Carollia perspicillata | reverse complement strand
CAGTCTCTACCACGTGAGAAGACGTGAGAAGTTGGATGGCTTGATTCCCACTGTGCTCCATAGACTGAAAAGGACTAAACTGTTCTCTTGTTTCTGATTTATTCTATCTTTGAGGTTATTTCCTTTTTATTAACCTCCTAGCCTTTATAAAGTCTTTCTAAGCGTGTTTGTTAGCTTTTCCTCAACTGTGCTGTGGAGCTAAACACTGGAGAACTGAACTGGTGGTGGCATGATTTAAGGGAGGAGTTGTTAATTAGCTTCAGTCCAAGTGTCCAGGGCTAGTAGCCCCTCGCCTGAAGTCTGAGTGGTGACGACGATGGCACAGGATCCGAGGTGAGGTGGTTTTTCGGAAGAGTGGGAGGCCCCTGCCAACTTTGGAAGTAAGGACTTTATTAAAGAAGAAAATGTTTCCTAAAGTCTTAGTGTCATCTTTGCTTCCTCCTCTAATTTGACCACAGTAGTGGCCAAGCCCTGCAGTATTTCTTGCATCTGTCACTTCATGTTTACCCACGGGCATCGCCCTAGTCTGTCTGCTGCCACTGTTGCCTCTTGTTCGAACTGGAGAGATTGCAGGCACATCTGAAATGCCACCTCTCCCCAGCGAATGCTTTCTCGATCAGTCTGGCCCTTTCTTAATGTTCTTTATGGCACTGAAGTTATTTCCACACATTAGTGCCACAGAGGATTTTTAGTACCTTGCGGGACTGCAATGTAATGGTCTTTGAGTCTCTTGTGATTACTGGTGTCCTAAGTCTCATGCACCAGAAGGTCAAAAACATTGTTGAATTATACCAAAGAA
This sequence comes from Carollia perspicillata, assembly GCA_004027735.1. NCBI lineage: Eukaryota > Metazoa > Chordata > Mammalia > Chiroptera > Phyllostomidae > Carollia > Carollia perspicillata. Next base: position 13,019 of record PVKM010039268.1, on the reverse strand, counting down.
CTACATAGCAAAACCCAAAACCTGCTGGTAGCAGTTACAACTGGTCAAGTTTTTTTTTTACTTTTTCAGTTTTCACATTATATGTATCATACATAATATATATATTATTTTATTGTAAAGTTTATTTACTCAATGTATTTTATCATTGGTCCTTTGGAAATTTATTGCATTGCTTCTCCCATCTCCATCAACTTACTACTAACATACTTCCATTGTTTAACTTACATATGTACTAACAGACTTCCATGATGTGCACCGCCCTCAACAGTCACACCAGTGTATTGCCTGTGAGTGGTTGTCTTATTCTGACTGCCTTAAGTGGACTGGGTGTATCTGTACACGTGCACTGAGAGCATGTCGATTTCTGCAGCAGTCATCTGTGCTGGTCTCCAGGATATGTCGAGATACCTGCCAACTGTCGTTTTCCTAATTATTTTCCTGGCTTTGGACCTTAGTTCCAGCATGTGCTGTGCGTGCCGGTGGTTTTGCTTTGATAGCTGTTAGGTACTCAGGGTCCACTGTAGAATTCTCTCTCAGACTTCATTGTGACTTGTCTCCTCTCCCTTTCCCCCGCACAATTACTGCCCGAGAGCAGTCAGCTGGATGCACGTCCCTTCCCCTTCCACCTGGGAAAGGTGATCAGATAGTATGTTTGGATCTGTAATAGGGAGGACATAACCTGGAATCTGTGGGATGTATCTCCAGTTACAGTCAATATATAATTTACTAGTGATTTGTCTAGCTCTCAGTTTTATAATAAAGATGACTCTTTAGAATCTTCTAATGAGACAACTTGGAAAAAAGGCAGCACTGGAGTCAGAAAACCTTGATTCCAATTCTGATCCCACAATTTGCTGCTTCTATTAACTTTTCTGGCCACAGTTTCTCATCCATAAAATGTTGTGTATTAGTCAGGGCTCTCCAGAGAAATAATAAATAAAAAATATCTTTATATATGTATATGAGCATAGACATATATATAATATAATATATATTATGTTGAGGAATTCACTAGAATTATTTTATATTGCAATACATATTATATATCATGTATAAATTATAATATATTGTATATACAGTATAAAATTTATTAAAATAAATTATATACCATATAAATGTATTATAGTATAATATGCAGTGTTTTATAATAAATTTATTATATAGCACAATATAATATAAAATATTGTATAGTGTGATATATGACATTTTGTAATAAATTGACAATATATGATATTATATGGTATATCATAATGTATAATTTATACAATGTTATTATGAATATTTATTTATTCCAATTTATCATATTATATAATAAATTGTAATAAATATATTATAATATATCTTAATACATATATAATGTGCCATTTTATTTATTACCTATGTATATATTATATATAAAATATATACAATTTATTAGGAGGAATTGATTCATGTGATTATGAAGACAGAAATGTCACGATCTCCTCTCTGGACACTGACCCAAGAAGGTCAAGGGCATAGTTCAGTCCGAGTCTGGAGGCCTGAGAACCAGGAGTCGGAGGGCTGGAGAAGGCTGATGTCCCAGCCATACCTGTGAATTCATCCTTCCATCTCCTTTTTGTTTTGCTCAGGCCTTCAGTGATTGGATGAGGCCCCCACACATTGGTAGGGATGGGAGGTGAGAGGGGGAATGCGCTTTATTTATTGTGCCAATTCAAACGTTAATCTCAGCCAAAGACACCTCACAGACGGACCTAGAAATAACCTTTAACCAGATAGCTGGCATCCTGTGGCCCTGTCACGTTGACACATAAAATTAACCATCACATGTTGTAATTGTTTTAACAACACATTATTGTAAGGATTTGGGGTAATCTGTCCTATGTGGTAGAAAGTAGCCAGCATAGTAACAGTGAAGGGACCTTGGAGATGGGAAAGACTTTTTTCAGGGCATCAGGATGGAGGTCTCTGTTGGGAACCGCAGTTGTAACCGCCCCCAGTGGCTAAGGCTGAGTGAGCAACCTCTGGACTGTGAGCCACTGAGGAAACAAAGCTTTTCTCCCTGGCAAGAGCGCTGCCTCTGCCACCTCTAGCCCCCAACGCTTGGTTGGTTAGTCAGAGTCTATGGGTAAGACCTCTCAAAGGAGGGGCAACCCATGCCAGACATGATCACTTGTGGCTGGCCATCTAGGAAGGACTCAGTGGGGGCTGCAACAAAGTGAGGGCTAAGGACCCTCACCCCCCCACCCCCACCCCCCACCCCGGCTATTTTGACATAGCCTGAGTCCCCTTTCCATCTGGGAGAAGCTCTGGGAGAAGCATTTCCTGGCTCTAATCTATTTAAGCCTGAATCTTGACTGGGAGGGGGTGCAGCCCTCTGCTGGCTAGCATGGTTTCTGGGGTAATCAGGAAAAGAATATGTAAAATACTGCGAGACCTGCTTTTGTTTAGAATGCTTTCAATTAAATAAGGAGCCAAGCAAGAAGTGAGTTTGTTCCTCAAAGTTTTATAGCTCTTTAGCTATCTGACCCTGACTCAAAATAGGCCCTCAGAGTTCTTTGTTATCTATTGTTTGACCCTTACTGCCTGACATTGATTGATGAACTTTACCTGTATCCCTGTGTGTTACAAACCTAATAAAAGGCATTGAGGTAAGGACTTCTGGCCTTTCTCCCTTGAGAGATTAGCCACCTCCCCTCCCCTCCCCAAGCAGATCATGTCTTGGTAGCGTTATGTTCATCCATGGTGGACGAGGGGGCCCTGCGGGCAGAGCCCCCCACAGGTCTCCATAGATATGGAATTTCCAGGGGGTCCTTTGTTGTGATATATGTATTCTTATTTACAATTTGTCATGGATGAATTCCACTGCACATCTTTTCCATACAAATGTGTACATTTCTAGGCAAATCACCTCGAAAAGCGAATTGCTCAGGATGGGTTTCTGGAGGTTGTGATCAGTAATAACATCTCCTTTCTGAAGATTGAAATCTGACAATGAATTAATTTTGTTAACACCCACACAATGAGCTTCTACTAATGAGCCCCTTGCCTTCTAAGTTATAAATTAAAAGTGAGCAACTGTAGAAGTAATTTGTACTTTCACAGCCCATTAGGGAAATTATGCTTGATCATTTTTACACATACCAGGTTAATTGCTTAAAATCTTAATTAAAATCTTCATTTAAAGAGAATATATGCCTTGTGGTGCAGGTAGATCAGGTGAATATCTTAACAAATCCAAATTTTAATTAAAACTCTATTTAGGATTACAGAGTTCGAGTGGGGATAATATGCATTGAAATAATTATGGTGTTTCTGGTTCCTATAGTGAAGCAATGAAGGGGTTTTGAAGATGTGGGAGGAGATGGCCCATGAGGCACTTGCAGGGTTTGACCAAAGAGTTTGGGCTAAAGGTACAGATGATGCATTATAGAACTGTGCACTGGAAACTTATATAATCTCATTAACCGGTGTCACCCTGATTGATTTAATAAAATAAAAAAAATAAGAGTCTGGCCTTTGTTATGGAAAGAAGAAAGAAACATGGGAGGTTTTTGAATAGGGATTGACTATGTAAAGTGAGATTTTAGGAGCATTTGTCTTGACTTAGTAGAGAGGAGAAAGTAGGGAAACCCTGTAAGAGAGTCCTGATAATATTCTCATAATGACCTATATTCAGCCAGGAGAACCTGAACTAAGGGAATGGTGGTGAAGTATAATAAAAGGGGTGGCCTTGCTGTAGCTCCTTCTCTGTCCACTCGGGACTCCAGCATACACCAAGTTAACCCTTGCTCTTCCATACCTGTGCACACAATATGACACTGGATTAATGTAGCTATGTGTCTCCCTCCCCAACACTTGGACTATGGAGCTTTGCTGGAGTAATTCTGAGGGATGCTAGCTTCTACTGTAAGTGTAGGGTATCTGGGCACTCAATACTGCTGGGCAATGGACAAGTTTGAGCAAGTTGTTGTATTCACCTTATCATCCCTCCATAACTTCACTTTCTTCAAGCCTTGTATCTTGATCCCTTTATGCTTTATAGGCGACCTCCTGCTCAGTAGAGATTAGGAGGTGAAAACTTGCTTGTGTTTTTGCCTCCCATCATCAGACTTTTTCTGTATCTGTATCATCCAATCTCCCCAAGGACTAGGTGATTCTCCTCTGACCACATGAAAGTCATCCATTCATACTTTACATTATACCTCTCCCATCGTCTCTGACATTGCTTCTCAATTATCCCCATTCTCCTCTGCCTTTCGTCCCTCCCTCTATACTGCCTCTCCCATTGTTGACAGTTATTACAAGTCAAGTCTATGAGCATCTCACCCTGTTTGCTCCACTTCCTTCCTCAGTGCCTGTAAGATTGAGTTTGCTGCTTGTTGGCCTCTCTCTGTCCAGACCTGGCCATATATTAGGGGCCCTTTTCCACCTAAAGAAGGGTGCTGGAACGCTGCCGTTGCCTTGTTCGGTGTCTGGTATCTCTTGCTGTTGGTCTCAGGACCTCTTGAGCTAAAATTGTCTTCCTCAGCATCTATTAGTGTCAGGAAGTTGTAAAGAAAATGTGGCTGCTAAAGTATAAAAATGACATGTGGGATTTATTATTTCTCATTGTTTAATATTATATCCTATAGTTGATGGAAGCCGTTAACTGTGTCTTTCATATGAGAAGAAAGGGTTGAATCAGGTGAGACAGGGCATTCTGTTGAACAGACAAAAATACTTTAGTCTTGATTATTGGTCCAATAATCTTGCTGCTTTTTCCTCTTTACTCCATGGCTTTTGGGCATACTAATCCTGCCCTATGTGTGCAAGAGGACACTGTGTCTTTCTTTCTTAGCAATTCTGTTTTGAATTTTCTTTTATGAAGCCCATGCTGCTCACTTCATTTCAGGCTTTACCATTTTCCCATAAAAATGCAGATCTCAGATTGCCCATTGATGAAGTGTGTGGAAGCTCTTCAGTAGAGGGGATGGAAGAGGTTTACTGGTACTCATTATTTCCAGCTGTCCTTGTTTCGGACCGAGGAAGAGCGATCTGGTAGTTAAAAGCTTGTACTACGGAGCCAGGCAGAACTGGGTTTGAATTTCAGCACCGTCACTTAGTAACTTGACCTTGAGCAAGTTTCCAAATCTTTGCAGGCCTCAATTTTCTCATCTGTAAAGCAGGGATGATAATAGAATATCCCTCACAGGGGGTTTGTGGAGATAAATGAGATGCACATCCAGAGTATAGAGCAGGGCTGGACACAAAGCAAACTCCCAGGAAAGTTTATCATTGTATATAGCTTCAACTGAGTTTAATCAACCCAAGGAGCTAAGTGAGAATGAAAGAAGTGTCAGCCTCCTGTTCTAAAAATCTCAATATCTAGTCATGTTAAGAGGGTAGAAAATGATTCTGAACCTCAAATGATACTCTAGGAAAGCACACTGTCATAACTACTATGTGGACTCCAGTCCCCAATTTAGTCTGCTCCTTACCACCGACTGCCACAGGATCCGTATGACCTTAGAGGATACCTTGACCTTCTTGGTTGAAAGTAAAGATTAGAGGAGCCTGTTCTCTGACATTTGTAAATGGTTCTTCTGTGGACATACTTGCCTGTCCCAGGGCCTCCATTATCCTGGATACTTCTCTCACCTTCCAAGGTCAAGGGGATTTCCTACGAAAGAGGTACTGCAGGGTTTGTGTTACTGTGCTTGTCACCTAAAATGTAAGTTAACCCAGTGAAGGAGAAAAACACTGACTTCTTAGGATATGTCAGACTTGCATCTTTTTTCGATCAATTATCAGGAGAACTTCTTTTTCTCATTCAATAGGTCGAAGTGAGGCAAATGGAAGAAAGAGATGCTTGGAATTTTCTTTTAATTAGAGTAAAGAGTAGCATTATCATTCATAGCACCCTTTAACAAATATTCATTGATACACACCACTTTGAACATGGACTTAATTGTCAAATAAAGTTATGGAGTGGTTTTGAATATTTATTACAGGAATTTTACTAACAGAAGAAAAGGACATCAATTAAAATTTATTTGGATAACTCCTTTAACAAAACTGATCATTCCTTAGAAGTTCTTTTGCATATGCAAAAAGAAACATATACTTAAAATCTTATTTTAATATTAATATAAAACTTTCTTAGTTGTATTTTTGCATGTCGTACATGGGCTTGGTACACTGAGATCCCTCATATAATCAAATTATTTGTTTAAGGTTACTTTTCAGAAATTAGAACCCATGTTCTCTATTTTAAAAGATGTCAGTAATTGATTATTGCTTTTGATGATCTTGTTGGTTTACTTTATACTAAATCCTCGGACCACAAAACAGCATCACTTAATGCTTTGGAGGGTGGGGATGTAATGTGGCAAAAAGCAAGAAAAAGTTGTAGCATAGCTGTGTTCACAAGGAGAGCAAAGAGAAAAGAACAAAACAGAACTCAAGGCAATTTCTAATCAGTTTGGTAACTTGACTGTTAATCCAAAAATTTGTTCAGTGCAGGAGACAACCCCTTACCTTTTAAAGCTCTTTTGTTCCAGTCATTTGGAAAACTCTTTGTTCTTCATTTAAATTGTATGTGTAGAAATAGCCATTGTTATGGATAAGTTTTCAAGAGATCAAATATTATTTCTAGCCCTACCATAAATAGACTTAAATACTACCTGATTTTTAACAGTTGTCTAATTAGAAACTTCTCATGTTGTACACGCCTCTTGATTCCTACATTTGGAAACACAGAGGAAGTTTTTGTTTACATAGGGATTGACTTGTCTAGTTCTTAAGAATTTCTATTATAAAAGGACCAAGTCATGAATCTAAGCTTATGCACTGTTTACTTTGCTTTGAAGTATAGATTATTTAAAGTACCAAACTGTTAAAAATAATACAAAGGCTGTTCTGTTATATTATGCATAAACAAGAACATGATATTTCAGTGCTGGCAGATGCTTTATTTCCTGGACTCATCTTGCTAGAATTTTAATGTGGTTTTTCCTAGTGCCGAATCTAATTGTCATGCTTATGTCTATTCCACTTCCATTGCCTCTATCGGAATCCAGCATGAAGAAGAGAGGTGACAGGAAGGGCAATTTATAAATTAATGTTTGACATTTATAAATTAGTTAATGTACTCTAGGTAATTTGCTTACTTGAATTAAAAATATAGATTCTTTGTATATTGTAGCACACTTTTAATACCACAGAATGAATTTAATAAGTTCATCTTGAGTTTTGAATCTTAGTGTATTTTAAAAGAAAGATAATTTTTTGAAACATAATATTTACTTTTGACATATACCAAGCAGAGTACAATTGTGCTCTTATTTACATTTATAATATCTTAAGAATCTTTGCTATTATTTCTCTAAATGCAATTTAACATATGAAATATAGTTACCACTTTTATCTATCATATGAAGATAACCTTTTTAATGAGAAAGTTAAGCTTATTCGATGTATTAAGAGGGCTTTTTCTAGAAACTGCTTTTTCTTTATTTTTAAAGACTTGTTTTTTTTTTGCTGTGTTCCTGAGATTATGAATACACATGGTAAACCTTTTGGTCTGAGGTCTTAAGACTCTGTGCATTTCTCTCTCTAACAATTTTCTCTCTGTTCTTCAAGTCAGATGGTTTCTATAACTTTATTTTCAAGTTTGCTATCTTATTTCTCATTTTCATTCTGCTGTTAAGCACAATCAATAAATTTTTAAAAATTCATATATGGTATTTTTTATTTGTATAATTTCCATTTTGTTCTGTTTCAGAGTTTCTGATTTTGGTGATTTTCCCTCTCTTTTCATTCATGACAGGAATGTTTTCCTTTACTTCACATAGCTATAACGGCCACTGTAAAGTCATTGTCAACTGCAACACCTGGATCACCTTGGGGTTGGTCTCTTTGTTTTTTCTCTTGAAAATGGATCACATTTTCCTGGTTACTCATATGTTGAATAATTTTGCATTGTATTTTGGACATTGTGCTCATTATGTTGTGGAGACTCTGGATTCTGTTATGTTCTTTTGAATAGTGTAGATATTTTTATTCTGGCAGGTAATTAACTTGGTTGGATTCAAGCTGCAAACTCTGATTCTTGGGTACCAGGACAAATTTCAGTTTCATTCTGCTTTTCCTCATCTGAGCTTTTGCAATATGCTCCACACATGTGTAGTTCAGGGTTAGCCTGAGATTTGAGGACAGTTTATACAGAATGTGTGGCTTGCCCTATCTCCTATCTGTATTTCCTTCCCATTTCTAATGTCTGTGGTTGTCCCCCACACACTCAGGCTTAAGGTTCCTCAGTTCTGAGATACTGCGTGTTTCCACTGGTGCTTTAATTATCTGAATAACACCTTGACTGACACCTGTTTCCTTAGGTAACAGGCTTACAAAAAAAAAAAAGAATAAACTTAAAAAACAGGAAACCCACTCCATGGAATGCATTCCAATTTTTTGCCCCCTTGTGAACATCTGACTGTTTTTATTTAGTCCCTAGAGCCTTCATTTTTTCTATTTTATTCAGAGTCTGTCGTTGTTACACTTAGGAATGTAGGTTATCACAGGAATGTAATTGGCCATACCAAAAGCAAAACTGCTTTTTTCTTAAATCCAAATTTCTATTAATTTCAGTGAGATTCAGATGCTCAAGACTTAATAATAAGAACACTTTGAAAATAAAGCCTGTAGAATTTTACTCATTTTATAATATATTAGATTAGGATTGAATGGCCGCTAATGTGTACAGTCACAAAGGTCTATGAAGTCATTGTTTCATGGATTGATGTTACTAGTAGTAAATGCTAGGAGTTTAAAATTGCTTAAGTATATTTTAGTTTTGTCCAGGTTCAACAAATAATTTCATGTCTTTATAATTCTAGAATTTTAACTGAACAAACGATAATCCTTCATGAAAAAGTAGAAATAAAAAAATCAACTTCATGAACCATTTGATATTTCCAACCACATTTGTGTTTGGCTGAGACATGTAGGAAAAATAATACGCTGTGACCTATTTGAGGACAATCAGGCCTTAGCAAGCCCTGTCCAGATGCAAAACAAAACAAAGATGGTTAAAATCATTAAGAGTGAGCTTTAAGACAACAAAAAATGTTGTCTAAGTAGAAATTCATTTTGCTATTTTTCTTTCATAAATCAAGTCTCTAGAGCCAAAAAATCTCATGATTATGTTCTACTAAGTGCATTGTTCTCATATGATATATAAGCTGGAACCTGACATTTCTTCAGTAATTACTTTTCTCAGAAATATCTGTAACATAGATCTGATTATATTATTCATGCTCAAAGCCTTCAGTGACTTTGAACTAGTTGTAAAGTCAAGTTCGAAATCCTTGCCTGATACATTCTGTCAGCCCTTTTATTCTTGCTCCAAGGAACTCTCCCAAACCTCTTCACATTTCATGAAGGCACCATGCACGCTCTAACCTCTGCCTTTGTTCAGTGTTATGGACCTAATGTTTGTATCCCCTCAGATGCTCTGTTGAAGCTCTAGCCCCCAGTGTGATGACACTGGGAAGAGGAGCCTTTGGGAGGTAATGTGGTTTAGATGGGGTCACAAGGGTGGGGCCCGTGAGATGGGATTAGCATCCTTGTGAGAAGAAGACAAGACAAGAAGTTGCTCTTTCTACCTTGTGAGGAAACAGTGAAAAATTGGCCATCTACAAGCCAGGATGAAGGCCGTCAGTAGAGCCTACCCATGTTGGCTCCCTGGCCTTGGACTTCCAGCCTCTAAAACTGGAAGAAATAAAGTTCTGTATTTTAAGCCAGCCAGTCCATGGTACTTTGTTATGGCAGGTTTATTATGATTAAGACACTAATTTTTGGTTTTGCATGAAATGTGCCATTCTTGTCTTCTCTGCCATGGGTCCCGCTTCTTCCAGTATCTCTAACTTATTCCTTGAAAATATCATGTCTTTGGGAAGCCCCCTTTGGCCATCTAAGCTCCTCACACCACCCCTGGTAATGATGTCCTCTCTTATAAACACCCATAGATTACATGCATAATGCAATAAACCTCCTTTGTAGCACACCTCACACAGGTAACCTGTATAGGATCTTTCCCTGCCCACTGTACGCTCCATGAGATGAGGGCAGAGCCTTATCTGTCTCAATTACTGCTAAGTGCTTAGTAAAATGCCTAGTCCCTAGTAACAGGAAGATTTATTCCATGATAAAATGGCATGACCTGCATGGAGCCCATGTAAATGAGTGCTGACCTCTTCAGGAGTTGGGCATAACCTACAGTGTTCTGCAGGCTTCATGAAAAGCAGTGCTGTCATTGGAACATCTACCGTAGGCCTTATAATACAGTAAGAGAGTTAATATCCCTTTTATTTTGCCATTTGGCACCAATTCTCATTTCATGTAAACAAACATGATTTTTCTTAGTGTCCCTTTATGCTGTCAGAATATAAAGCCTTGAATTTTTTCTATTAGCAGAAATACCACTAATCTTTTTGTTTCTTCAATGTCTCAAGGTAACAATCTGCTGTTTAGTCCTTTAACCTGTCTTTAAAAGGCATATATCTCTCTCATTGTTATCCAGAAGAAATGGGTAGCTGATTTGAGGGTATAGCAATATTCAAACTTTTTAATTTATTCTGATTCTTCTCTAACTTGAAAAATAAACCAATCAGTTCAAACCTTTCTTTTAAAAAAGAATAATTGGGGTAGATATATTTTCTTTCTTTTTTTGAAGGAATGCCAATATTGTAAATCACTTTTTTCAACCCTTTTACACAAAATACAAGCTGGTTTATTAATAGTTATGTGCTCAGTGAGAGGCACAGGTGGAAAGAGCACAGACGGATTGGACCCCGTCTGGCTTCGCATGGGATAAAGCTGTGTCTTCGGAACCTCCTTTTATTCCAGAAAATGGGATGATAGTATGTACTTTGAAGGGTTATCTTGAGAATCAAAGATAATATACTTTAAACACTAGGACAGAGTAAGACTTAAGAAGTCATAACTATTTCGTACAAGTGGAGAGATGGAAGCTCCACCAGGTATTCTCAGGACCGGACCTTTCTGGGCTGGGCAAGTTTTCTGCACGAAGCAGTGCGGGATGTACACACTACATAGAAGCAAGTGGCAGGTGAGTTTGCAGGGTGAATTTTCCTTGTTTGGTTTACATGCTGTAATCCACTCATCCTGTCCTAACAAATAAGGAGATGGGGTGGGCCATGCCTGATACAGCCTAATCCTGAGGAAAATGATATGGCTGAATTAAATGCAAAAAAAAAAGTGTCGCTAATTTATTTCTTTAAGATTTCAGCTTATAAACCATATGAATCTAGTCTTTCTATTGGCCTTCAAGGGTTAATTTCCAGCTTTGATAGCATCAGGCATTGGTATAGAACAGCGATTTTAAACCTTCTTCATCTCGTGGCACACGTAGACTAATTACTAAAGCTCTGCGGCACACCGGAAAATAGATTATGTTTCTTGCCAGTCTGACAAAAAATAGGTATAACTTTGATTTATTCACACTGGACAGCTATTGTGTTGGCTGTTGTCATTGTTTTATTTGACAATCTAAGGGAAAAGCCATCAGTGCCTGTGACTAAAATAGTCAGGTACTGCATGTTTTAAAATTTCTTGGGGCACACCAGTTGGAAATCACTGACATGTAAGATCCAGAACTACTGTAAAATATCAAGGCTCCTTTTTAAATTATAGTTTTTCTCCTTTTTGATTTTTAGATGTTAAATTTAGGACATCTCCTTATTTGTTAGGACATGAATTTACAGAAGGAGTTAAGAACATTTATTCCTTTGATATTTATAAAGAATACAAAAATGTTTTTATTCCTTTGCTGAAAAGTAACTAACCTGGAAATTATGATAATGTAGTAATGACCTTAAAAAGTATTAATATTTTAACTTTATTATAATTGGAATGTCAGAAATAATGTAAACTATAACTTATTGCATTTAGAGTCATTCTTCTGATTTATAACAAAGGGAAAGCCAAAGAATATTAATTTTAATATTAAAATGAATTTATTCTCTTACGAATGTTTTTGCTACAGAAGAAAACATGCTCATAATAACAGCTCCTAATAAACATTTATTGAGTACTTTCTATGTAACAGGCACTGTTCCAAGACATTTGGATGAATTGACTTGTTTCATTCTCACAGCCCTGCATGGAAGACACTACTCCGATGCCCATTTTGTGGGTGAGAAAACGCAGGAGGAGAGCAGTTAGCATCTTGTGCAAAGTTCCCCAGCTAGTAAGTGGCTGAGTGGCTTGGGTCAAGTTCCCTGGAAACAGGTGCTGAGGTGGAGACTTGCTCGGAGGCAGTTGCCTGGAGAGTGCTCTAGGGAATAACACCTGGAAGCGGGTGAGGACAGTGGAACTGAGCAGAAGGAGGAGGTGAATCACGCAGGTGCAGCACTGTCCTCTAGGGAGTTCGGAGCTGGAGGAGTCTTTAGATCCATGTTGAGCTGAATCTTGGGGCTCCCCTAAGGAAGGGGCATAACCTTTGGTGAAGCAGCTCCCTTTGGCCGAGGGCACGTCCCAGGAGAGATGCCAGCAGCTGGAGGCAAGCATGCCTGGGGCCTGAGGCCTGCTGGGGCCTCTGGCTCGAAGCATCTGCGACAGCCCACCTGTGACCGGGACCTTACTTGGAAAGCAGGGCTTTGCAGATGTAATTAAGTTAAAGCTCTCACAATGAGGTCATCCTGGATGGGAGGACCCTTCCTGCAACAAGCGGTATCACATAGAAAAGAAGGGGAGGTTTGAGGCACAGAGCAGGAGGCCACGTGGAGACCGAGTCAGGGACCAGAGTCCTGCTGCCACCAACCAAGAAACGTCCAGGAGCCACCTGGAGTCCTAGGCAAGGAAGATGGCCCTAAGAGCCTCCAGAGGGGCATGGTTCTGCTGATCCCTTTGTTTCTGGCTTCCAGCACAGGGCCAGGACTGTGGGAGAATAGGGCTCTGCTGCTTGAAGCTCCCAGTTAGAGGTGCTTTGTTGTGGTGGCCCTAGAACCAAATCAAATGCCTCTTGTTTTTCTGGACCC